>JAGDQP010012266.1:27117-50770 GCA_022664845.1 Lepisma saccharinum
CGTCGCATGTCTGCTGTGTATGGCGAACACTGCATGTCCCTGACAAGTGTGTACGAGTGGCAGAAGAGATTCCGATAAGGACAGACATCACTGCAAGACGATTCGCGTCCTGGATAGGCACATCGAGCCATTACGCCTGATGTGATTGCGCGGATTGATGGTCTGATCCGGGAAAACTGACGAATCGCAGAGGAAGAAATTCGTGTTCAGGTCGGCATTAGCCATGGCTCCGTGCATGGCATTATCAAAGATCACCTACAGTACCGAAAAATTTGCGCGCAGTGGGTTCCACATCAACTGACGGAGGAACAAAAGATTGACAGAATAGCTGCATGTCTGAGTCATCTGCAGCGGTACCACGAGGAAGAGTACGCGTTCGCGTTTCTGTCACGACCTGAAGAAAAACATTGGTGGACGTCGGTTTCAGTCGGACGAGGAAGTGGGTGAGGTTGTGGATCCGTCAGCGACCTACCTCTTTCTATAAGACTGGAATTGATCGTCTCGTCTCCCAGTGGGATAAATGTATTAACACTTCTGGCAATTACTTTTGAATAACACAAATTCCATTGTCGCTTTGTAGCGGGTGTTCGGTTTTCATTTGACTGCCCCTCATAAATCATACTATTGAAAATATTATTTTCATATAACGCTACTATATAGTAACGTAGTACTTTGTTAACATTTATAGTGTTTAATTAGTACCCTATCCTTATTACTATTATTTGACTCTTTTCAACCGTGTCAGGTTCGATTTATTTATCGTCTATACTTCGGCATCAAACATAATATCTCTTACTATTGTGGATGTATATTGATTCTTATGCTACATATATTTATTTCAAATGTTTCTATTCTCAAGGACTGATTTTGAAGAGGCTGCCAATAGGATGCAAATGTACATGCTTGAAAACAATTTGCCAGACAGTATCAAGGAAAGAGTTTATTCATATTTGGAAATTGAATGGGAGGAATGGGAAGGATATCATGCTATGAACAGCGAGCCTATACTAGAAGGGGCAACAAGTAAGATAAAAAATACTGTATTGTCGTTTGGGAAAGCCAATATTTTATTCCAGAACATGATATTGTTCCAGGTGATTTCTCCTTTTATCTCATTTATTAACGAGTAGTTACGTTAGATACAAATATTTTAATATAGGCCAGATTAATGAGTTTATATAATAGATTTATGGCGGACCATATGTGGCCATATTATACAAAAAAATGTACGTTGTGTACAGACGTTACAGCCTTTTTAACTACCTGATGAAGCTTTATAGGATTAAGGGAAATATTACAACAGTAAGTTCAAAACAACATATTTAGGTTGATCTGCATTTAAAAGATTCTAGAACTTAGAATATAATTCTCTTCACTTTATTTATAGGATGTCAATCCAAGCTTTGTGAAAGAAGTAGCAGATTCTGCGGAAGAATTTACACTGCCTCCAAATGAAATAATAGCACGACTTGGTGAGCGTGTACTTAGTTTCTTCGTCATTCAGGCTGGATATTGTGAGGTGTGTATGTTGATTTCGCTCTTATCTCTATTTTGTAGAAATACAAACTATGAAGAAGGTAACTAGAGTATTAACTGTATTTTAATATCTTCAATTTGTATGGAAAATATACTTCATTAATTGTCCTTTTCTGTTGATGAAGTTGTTGTAGACTCTGCGTGTGTTCAGTATAGCCAAAGGTAGAGAAAGGTTGAAAAGAAACGATTCCCTGTCGATGTTAGCAGGATAGATAACGAAACGATTGTTGGGTTTTATCAAACAAATACACATACAAATATACCGAATGAAGATCCTCTGTCACTTCATCTCTCCCATCACTCCTTCCCCAGTACTCGGATTTCACTTCTCTACTCAACTTCATACATTGATCAGTAATCCTGAGCCTACCTCTCTCCACACTTGCTGGAACAACCTAATTTGTCCTCCTCCAAAATTGAGAACAAATAATATCACAAATGAACCTGCAACCATAAACCAACCTAATAGATCTAAATACCTGTAGCCAATTCTCGGAACTTTTCTTCTCGCCCACTTACAGCCACCGAAAACAAAGTCCTTTCCTTTTCTGAACAAGCTAACGTACACAATGATTTCTTCACCTTTGTTCGTAGCCTCAGGTGGCACCATCACTGGTTCACTCACCCTGATACTTATAAGGTCATTGAAACTATCCTAGCCTCCATAATTCCTTCCACGCTACAATAAAGAGTCTCCCAATTCTCCATTATGCCGAACTATGGATTTCCTTCCCAGACAGATTGTTAACCTTGACTTCATTGACATGCACCACACTTGTTACAACCCCACTACCGTAGAACATAGAGTAACTTCAACTCTTTGTTCAGATCCGACAATGTGCCCTGACCGACAAGTTATGAATTATTTTTACTATCAATCCAAAGTCCTTAAACAAGTTACTGTTCCTACCTTTTAATACTGTATCGAGGAAAACCCTGCCCAGTCCTTCCTGAATAAACTTCGCATCTACCTCCCCATGAAAGGCTGTCACAAACCACTGTTTTTAATCTCTATCCCAACAATATAAGAATTCTTAAATTTTATCTATTCCCCAAAATCCATAAACTTAAACTTGGTAACCCTGACAGACCCATTGTTGCCAGCATTTGCTCTCATACCGAAAGAATATCCGGTTTTCTTGAACGCCATCACCACTCTTTCGTCCAGGCTCTTCTTTCCTAAATGAAAGATACCAACCACTTCCTCTCCATAACACATTCTATCTCCGAACCACTCCAACCAGACACCATCTTTATTTCAACTGACATGACATCACTGTATACCAATATTCCCCATACCCATGGCCTTGCTGCATTCAACATTTTGTCGATATACGCCCCAATTCTCGTAAACCTAGCACACCATGTCTGCTCCAGGTATCTTAATTTGTCGTCAAAATGAACAATTTCTCCTTCGAAAACCATAATTATCTGCAAATCAAGGACATAAGCATGGACAGGGGCACCCCTATGGCTCCTTCCTACCCTAACTGTTCCATGGACGCTTGGAGAAACAACACATCAATTCCACACCCCTCAAAACTTTCACCTGGTTTCGCTATATGTATGACATTTTCTTAATCTGGACCCACGGATAAGAGTCACCTGAAATATTCGTGCAAGACCTCAGCTGCACCTTTCCCGTCAAAGTTACCTGGTCCTCCACCAGAAAACACATAATTCTCGTAGGATTGTCTGAATCAAGAACAACAGACTTACAATCGGCGCTCACATCAAACCTACCAACAGCATGCAATATCTTCACTGCAATAGCTTCCATCCAAACCATACCAAACGCTTTCTCCCATGCGCTGTCACATGCATCTGCTGCCCTGACGACTTACTTCCAAATTATTTCAGTAGCCTTAGCTTTTATCGATCATAGATACCCATTTACCTTATCTGTGAACACCTGGAGCGTGCCAAGAATCACAGGCTCCAACTGACCTTGCCGCGAAGCTCCCTCCACTCCCGTCCTAGCCTTCAGGTACTACAAAATCTCCTCAAACGAACGCATCCTATCCTGATTGCGCCACCTGAGACTAAAAGAGATTTTCTCTCATGTCCGAAAATAGTGCCACTTTAAACCCCGGAATCTCAACACCATCCTGACAGGAACTGGACCCATAGATAGACCTCTTCCCTTCTACCTGATAAGTGTAATAGATCCCGCTAGAGGGTCTGTAATATTTCTGAGTTAGAGATACTTCTCCATATCACAACTATCTCGTCTTACCATATCTGAACACACTTCACATCACGGTCACACTTTTGATAAAATCTTCCGTGTCAGCATCCTGAAAATTCTCAATCCTGAGCCACCTGCCACAGTTGGGAAGAGATGGGATGCACACGCATATATCAAATCCTCTCCGCCAAGCATGAAAGAACATGGGCTTAGATCGACGTAACTTTTCTACACATGAGCTATATCTTCTTCTTCATTTGTTTACCATTCCACTCAAAATTCTTTTTTCATTATACACTTTTCAATATTTATCCATTTCTCTTTACTATTATTGTTCTTTTTCCGCTGTTTCTTTACCCTTATACGGTATAATTTCTATTGTGTATGTATATATAG
Source organism: Lepisma saccharinum (assembly GCA_022664845.1). Lineage (NCBI taxonomy): Eukaryota > Metazoa > Arthropoda > Insecta > Zygentoma > Lepismatidae > Lepisma > Lepisma saccharinum. The sequence continues at coordinate 31,238 of JAGDQP010012266.1, forward strand.
AACGTCTATTGTAAGTAAATAAAATTTAATTTATGGCCTTTAGACATCTACGGCTCAGGCCGGAATAAGGGAGGAGAAAGGATTCGTATAGGTGTCGGCCAGGGCCCATGTTAAAGGTGTCATCACGGCATTTGCCTGGTGTGACTGAAGAAAAAATCCTGAAGAAACCTCAATCAGGATGATCGCCCGCTGGGATCGAACTCATGACCTCCTGAATGCTACGCCAACGCTCTACCACTGAGCTATGGCGGCTCGGTAACGTCTATTGTATACATATCATGTCATTTCTATGACAACTTGATACGGTTTAAACCATATGATAGTACTCCAGCTGATAGTATTAGTCTTTGAATTCGATGGGTTCAAATTCAAATATTAAATCAATATGTTTACCGTATTTTTGTTATTAGATTATTGATTTTACAAAATTTAAATTTCGATAGTCAACTGCGTTACCTTTCTTCTTTTCTTATCTTTACTTGGTATCGAAGATTTGATCTGAAATCGGCCTGCGACAAAGATGCCAAAAAAAGCTATAAATAAATAAATTCAAACACAAATGAATCTGAAATTGATCTATTGAATCTGAACACACTTGCTCCAAATGATAATAAATTATCTAAATATATGGAGATAGTCATTCTGGAAGGATATTAGATAAAATCGTATAGATCATAGAGAACATCTTCGAAAACGATGCCCTCCCCTAAATAAATATCACATTCCGGTATTTCCGATATCCCAAATTCTCATGTTTCGGAATTCCGACATTCTGAAATTCCGACTATTCAATATTTCGGAATCACAAAAAGTCGTAAAATCAATAATAAAAAAAAAAAAAAACGTGAATACGTAAAATCAACAAGGTTTTTAGGAATTTGGATTCACGAAAACCTATCCTGGGATGGGCATATTATAGCAGAACTTAGCAAGAGCTTAGTAATGTTCTTATTGACTAAAGTTTAAGAACCATTTATTTCAGCCGCACCTAATGTACGGTATTATACAATTCCAGAACGAATCATTAGAATTATGGCACATGCTAAATCAAAAGTACCCTGTAAGTCAGCCAATATTTCAACAGCTCCATATACTTGCACTACCTTGTCTGTATATTGTATTTGTTAAGAAATATCTTGAAGGTCTGTTAAATCGCATAGGAGATCAACATAGCTACAATACTAGAAACAAACAAACCTTCTCTTCAGTGGAGCATCGGACTACGCTCTACGAAAAGGGACGTAAAGACAGTGGTATAATTCTCTATAATAAACGTCCCAATCATATAAAGTCTCAAAATTCAGCTAGTATATTCAGAAAAGAATTACAATCATTTTTGTTATCTCACTGTTTTTTTATACAGTTAAAAGAATATATGAATTTCTAAAGATTTTTGTGAACGCTACATTCAAAATTATTAGTAGCAAAGGGTTGTACAAGTTGGGTAACACAAAAGTAGTTTGCGTAGAGGTTTACTATGTTGTAACATTAATACCGACGCGTCCACTCGTACGTATACTCTACCCAGTACAAGGTTATGAATATATAGGGAGGAAAAGAGTAATCTAAAAATATTGCTTTATGCACAAAACAAAATCCAATAAAATTCGATTAATCGAAATGATGTTGGATCAAAATGTGTTAAATTTATATATCAATACCAGAAAGATATTTTTCTCTTTTAAATTTTTTTGTATAGATGTTGTAAATTTATACCTTACATTTTATCATATTTTTCTCTGTTTTGTAATTTTTGGAGCGTTTGTGATTTTTTTTTAAATCCATTTGATTCTAAATAATATGCATATCCTTATAATATGACTGGATGTATAATAATTTATGTAATGGTATTATATCTTATATATTCTATATTATAATACATGTTTATATTTTCCATGGTCAACAGAACGCAATAAATTCAGTATCAATATTGTATTGCCATTCCGGAATCCTGGTTTCCATTCCAAAGTATTCCGGAATTCCGAACATCAATATTGAAATGCTGTTGCAACACGTTGAAAATATAGACTATGAGTACAGGGACGTATTTACGGGGTGGATCGGGACCACCCCTCCTGTCAAAATTCAGAGTTTTAGGCAGAATTAGTATACTTTTACGCGTAATTATATATATATATTTAATGTACAGTTTATACCCCCCCCCCACACACACACACCTTGGACCCTTCCCAAAACTAACTTCTGGATACGTCCCTGTATAAATATATAATATATGAAGAGGTATGTAAGCCAATGGTCGAATATTTGAAAAGTTTTTATATATAAAAGAAAGATGAGATCTCGTAAACGAAGTAATACAATTTTGTAGAAATTTATGTAGAAAGACGACAGTATGGTGAAAGAGAGAGAACTTAGTTGAATGCAGTGAAAAGCTTTCGTTCATATTCACCCTCGAAAATACATCTAAATGGTATTATCGATTCAACAACTTTATTTTACTAAATCTAGTTGATAATTATTTAAAATAAAGTGAATAATTATTTTGCTTTTAAATCATATTTCTTTTTATTGTCGATGTAAACTTTATCTATTTTTTTTACACATGCTACACATTCTTTTTATTGGTAATACTAGATTATTTTAGATATTTTTGGTTGTTGCTTTGAAAGTTTCAATTTTCTGCTGTTGGCAACACTGGCTGCAAACATCAATTCGTCCTGGAAGTCATTATGACAATCTTGTAAATGTTTACTTAAGTTTCACAAATTCATAAAACATCAAGTTATAAATGAGATTATTTGTATTTATCGTATTGGCTAAACGCCTTCAAATCATAATTTTTGCTCTGTCAAAGTGAGACAAAATAACGGAAGCGCGATTTTAGCCTTATTGCCAAGTCCCACCTGGTGTGACTGATGAAAATCAGAGTCAGGAAGGGTGATCCTGGTCCCAATCAAGAGCCAAGTAGTTTCTGTATAGTTACCGCTTTGTTTTTATATAATTTATGCAATTTTTTTATGGAATGGTGTAGTTGTACGTACCACTCTCGCATGGTTATGAAATAGAATTGAGAGACACACACATCAGAATGTTATAATGCCAATGATATAACGTGAATATGCAACATTATGTACATTGCATTTAATAAAATTTGTAAGTCATTTTAGTACAAAAGAACTGTCAAAAATATTTGCCAGATTAATTAATATATATATATATATTTTGTAATTTTTAGTTGGAGTCAGGTGTAGTTGGAGAAGCAATAACATCCATTGGTCCTGGGTCACATTTATGCGATTTAGAACTTCTTCTTGAATTACCTTGTATGAATACAGTAAGAACAATAACGCACTGCAAGATTCTTGTCATTACCAGGAATTCATTGTTTCATAGCGTGTCTAAGTACTCGGAGATCAAGGAGATATTAATGGGTGCGGTAGAAGAAGAGATGCAGGATATTGTAAGTACCTTGTGACCTGCTGAAGACCACCCTCACTTTAGTATGACCGGAGAGACACATACAGAGAAATAGTCTGTATTCATAACTAGCCACGCATTTCTTTCTGGCTTCGAAGAAGTGTTTTGTCTTTCTGCTAGATGTCTCTGAGCTCAATAGCTCACTTTCTTAATCATGATGATAAATTCAGACTTGTGGTTTGTTCGTACTGTCATATTTAACCTAAGAGATAATACCGAACCAATGACAGAACTTAAGTTTACCAGCGTCTTTAAGAAAATAAGCTATTAAGTTCAGAGACATCTAGCGGGGAGATAAGAAACTTCCTCGAAGCTAGAACGAAATGCGTGGCTAGTTATAAATACAGACTGGTTCTCTGTGGTATGACTAAGTCGTGTTTCAACACCTCGCGTCATCAATGAATTTAGGTTAATTTATGTAACGTAGCGTTTAGGATGGCACAGCTATACATCAGAAACTGAAAAACGTCTAATCATACTAAACGACATGTGTTAATAAATTAAAATTTCTCGTTATTTGTACTTGCAAAAATAGTAATAGTTTTGGAAACACTTAGAAATCATTCTAACTGTTTCATAATAGTTCCAAGAAGTCTTGCTTAAAATTAATGCAAAGCAACGATGTTTACACCTAGATGGCAGCAGTACCTTCGTATACGTCTAATTTATTTTATATTGTTGTACGAAATTGTAATGCTGCTTCTCTAAATTCAAGCCAAGATAGTTCAAACTTTCCGAGAAGAAAGTTCGTAGCGATGTCAAGACATCCATGCTGATTTTTTTTTATTTGTATTCATTGTTGAAAGAGCTTTATTGTTGTAAGTTTGGATATTCACAATCAAGCGATTTCAGCAATAAAAAAAAATCTGCACGGATTATATTATAATTGCTCTGACGATCAACCAACAACAGATGTGAATCATTTTAATCTTTTAGTGCAAAAATAATTCAATAGGTCGTACACTCCGTACAGCCCTGTTCTAAGCCCTCCTTAGACTTAAAATTCCCACACCTTTTTCGGTTAATTCTTTAATTTTCTCACTAAACGTAAACATTGGCTACACTATACTGAAGTTTCTCCGTAGAAACAAAATATAATTGTAAAATGAAAAAAAAAAAAATGCTAAATGAAAGAAAATTAACGTAATTAAATGTGTTTGTACAATTTTACTACTTAAAATACGAACCAGATGTGAAATAATTGTAATAACAATAATCAGTTTAATTCTAATGTTCTTCATTGATCAATGATAAACTCAGTGTCATAGTTAGCTTGACTGATTTGTTCTATATAAGTCTGAAATGAACTGAACATAGGTTTCATAATATAGATCAATCCCGTAACTCAAATATTGCAAGGTTTTTAAGCCAACAATGGATTTTGCATCAACTTTACTTGAACAATGAAGAAATCATAAAAAAAATGTTATAATATAGAACCCTGTCAACTTACCATCACTTTGGCCACTTTATGTTACATATATACTTATCTGGTGGAAAGGGAAGTTCCATCATTCTGGTGGATAGACAATAATTACAATCGGAATTAGAATTGAACTCTTCAAATGGTTATGAAATATCTTCTCTCTGAAAATTTGAACTCTCTCGGCTTAAATTTGTAGAAGCAGCATTGCATTTTGTACAACGATAACAATATATATATATTGGAAACATACGGAGTTAGTGCTGCTATCTTTTGTTGCTTATCGTGGTTTTGCACTAACCTTAAAAGACTGCTTTCTTCTTGTTAAGAATTGCTGTAGTTCTTTTTTTTAAAAAAACGAAGTTATAAAGATTCCATCTAAATACTACAAGGCACTAAACATTGTCTTGTTTTATATGCACTTTTATTTCTGTCTTATTCTCTTGCATAGCTCTCCAACTTATCTTTCACGTAGGGTTACATCCGTCAAAATAGCTTTATTTTCGGCTGCACTGCAATAGGTTTCATTATCTTGCTTTAATTTACGTCATACTGACTTCTTCTTAAGGTTAATGTTAAGCAACGATCCCCAACAAAAGATGGCAACACTACTTCCGTATATGTCTAATGTATTTTTATCGTTGCACGAAATTGCAATGCTGCTCCTACAAATTCAAGCCTAGAGAGTTCAAACTCTCAGGGAAGAAAGTTCATAACCATTTCAAGAGTTCAATCGCTGCCGATTTTTAAATTTCTTTTTTGTTCATTGTTGAAAGAGCTTCATTGTTATAGGTTTTGATATTCAAAACAATAAAACGATTTCAACAATGAAGAAAAAATAGAAAATCAGCATTGATCGAACTCTTGAATTGGTTATGAACTTTCTTTCCTGAAAGTTAGAACTCTCTAGGCTTGAATTTGTAGGATCAGCATTAAAGTTTCGTGCAACGATAAAAATACATTAGACATATATGGAGATAGTGCTGCCATCTTTTGTTGGAGATTGTTGCTTTACATTAACCTTAATTGTACTCACCAAAACTTCCCAATATTTTCGGAATGGGAATGTCTCTTGCATTGGTTGGTAACCTTTAGTTTTGTTTTCGTCATACAATAATAGTCTTGAAGTTGTTTTATTGCTTTCTTTTCTTGATCTATTCAAGTTTTATGATCTCATGAAGTTACCAACCATATGGAGAGGTAATTTGGAAGTATTAATAATTTGGCACTATTATTTTATAAGCTTGCTGCTAGGGTAGGGTGACCAGACGTCCCGTTTTTAACGTTGTCCCGTTGTTCTGGTAAATTGCTAACGGGACGGCATATGTCGTTTCTTTTCCTACTAGAAATAAATCTACGATTTGTTCACTTTACTGTATATCTTAAGTGTTGTTTTGGCTCAAATAACTTCCAACAATTACCTGACAGTAGATGAGAACAACACACACTCACGGCATTATGCTTTATGCTGTTTTTCACAATTCATTAGTTACCACCAGGGAGCAGGTGGAAACTTTAACAAAGGTTTAATGCAGTTCAAAATGTACACATTGAGTGTAAGAACATTGAAGTGGTTGTGAACTTTGCATTAGCTTTCCCAGGACTATGTCTCGGGATCACAGAGGGTCTCATAAAAGATCAGCAGAACCAGAATTGAGCAAACAAACATTACAAAATTGTAACAAACAAACAATGCTTATAAGACACTGCTTACTCATGAACAAGTTGATAAATACAAACATACGTAACTTGTTATGTACAAGAAATCATGAAGTGTCAGTCAATATTTATGTTAATAGCGCAGAAACTTTTCCGGGCTGTATGAATGGAAAACAGGAACCTCAGACTGCGGGCCAGCAACTCCCCAGGAGAAATGCTGACCCACACAGTTGTTTAGGCTCCTCAGCTCCCTAGAAGGGGAAAGTTAGATTCAATATATAGAAGAGGACTTTTACCAACAAAACAGAAGAAGAGTGATATAGTTATAGTACCTACACTCTTCCAGGGCAGTCATAGGAGTTGACTGTCAAGACATACGCATACACGAGTCCTTTCATACGGTCCGGTGAGTAACATGGCGCTAGTTTTATTTTGTATAACATCTTTCTAAAATGAAAGCAAACTATCTGAAACCTACTTGTATTATCAATGACTACATCCTATCCCAGTACCTAAATACGCCTGAGCCCGTCAGAGGGGGAAGGCAAACGCTATCATTGAATGGTTTGAATCAACCGTTTGTATACGCGGATGATGTAGATTTCATAGGGGACGATATAGAAGCACTACAAAGCAACACCGATGTCTTAGTAGAAGCGTGCGATGAGATAGGTCTACAGGTAAACATAGATAAAACAAAATAGATGATAACAAGCCGAAACACAGGGAATGAAGAAAATAAAAACATAAGAATTCGGCACGAGGTCATAGAGAAAGTAAACAAATTTAAATACTTGGGAGCATACATAACAACCAAAAATGAGGTCACGGAAGAAATAAACAATCGTTTAGTATCGGGAAACGCATGTTTCTAATCAGTCCAAAAACTTTTAACATCGCGATTAATATCAAGGAAATTGAAATTAAAAATATACAGAACGGTTATTCTGCCGGTAATATTTTATGGTTGCGAAAGTTAGAATACGACCCTAGCAAATGAACATAAATTACGAGTATTTGAGAATAAGGTCTTGAGAAAGATATACGGGCCGAAACGGGACGAGATGACTGGAGAGTGGAGGAGACTGCATAATTAAGAACTCCATGGACTACGATTCACCAGATGTTGTAAAAATAATGAAATCGCGACGACTAAGGTGAGCAGGCCATGTAGCTCGGATGGGGGAAAACCGAAGATTATATTATATCCTGGTTGGAAGACCGGATGGAAAGAGGCCATTGGGAAGACCGAGACGTCGTTGGGAGGACAATATTAGAAGAGATCTTCGATAAGTAGGTGTTTGTGATGAAAACTGGCTTGATATTGCCCAGGATAGAATTCAATGGCGAACGTTTGTTACTGCGGCGATGAACTTGCGAGTTCCATAAGCCATAGAGTTAGGTAGTTAGTTAGTTGTCAATCACACCTTCTTCTTTTCTAACAATTACGTTCTTTTATCATAATCATGATTTTTCTATAGCTCTCTCTTTAGACTATTCAACAAGTGTGGCTGAGATTCCTGTCACACCAGGCAAATGGTATCTACAAAATAGGTCCTGGTCGTCTACGTACTAACATCCTCTCCCTCATCCTATCTCGCCCTGAGTCTAAGGGCTGGTTTACATGAAAGCTTGCTTTCCTTGCTTTGCGTGCGATTTGGGTGAATAGCCAATTAAAACAAGTGACACACTTGCCCTACAAAAAAAAAAAAAAAACGCAATAAAAAAATTTGTTTCAATTGGCTACTCACCCAAATCACACGCAAAGCAAACAACGCAAGTTTCCGTGAAATCCAGCTCTAAGATACCTGAAGGAATATATACACTCGAAATCACTGTTTGGTACAATATGGCCATACTAGGCACCATACCCTAGGCTTTCCGACTACTTCGAAATCATGAATTATGTATTTTATTTATCATTCAAGTCAATCAATTTCTGTTAAAAAAGAAAAGAGCTTTTATGTGTTTTAAGTCACTTCTGTCAATTTTACCATTTCATCTAAAATAATTGTAATGGAAAAAGAAAGAGAATTATTTCATAATCTATTGTTACCAGATCTTTTCAAAAGCAAGAAATATTTTTTTTTACTGGTTCTGCTTTAATAATGACAAATGTTCTAAATAATAATAATAATAAACTATGTTCAAATATTATGGTATTACGCTTAATTTGTTCCTAAGGTTCATCAAGATTTTGAATTTTTTGAAGTGTTATATATTAATTTATCTTTGATCTCAACCATCGAGTTCTACGTAACGATACTGGAGTGACTGTTTAGTGTCGAAAGATAGACGCCAGAATAAATATTTAAACTCGTTTGTCCACTTCCAGTGTAATCCAATTTGGAGTTCAAATTTTCAGTTCTAATTCAGTTTAATATGCTTCTTATTGCTGTGTGGCCCGTTTGTAGGTAGATTTCGAAGAAAAATACACCTATTGAGATCGGTACGATATGAAAGTGTATATATATATATATATATATATATATATATATATATATATATATATATATATATATATCTTAACACGCTAGCGGCCATAATTTTGAAGATATTTGAACCAAATTTTTATATGTTGTTTCTAGGCTTAATAGCTCGGTTAAGTTCGTTAATGAGCAAAATCGGTCGCCATCTTGGATCCAAAATGGCCGCCGAACCCATTGTTGTATAGAATACACAGCCTAAACCGCTGGAGCTATTGAAATCACATTTGGCATAAAGGTAACACATCACTTTCTGATTACGAACATGTTACCTAATGAGTTCAAAGACGCCATCTTGGATCCAAAATGGCGGAAGTAAGAAATCTATTTTCCATATCGTTTGAGCTAGAGATACGAAATTTGGCATAAAGGTGTATTGTCACTAGTAGTTCAAGAAAATATTACGAAATGTTGAAATAGTCACCATCTTGGATTCAAAATGGCCACCGAACCCATTGTTGTATAGAATACACAGCCTAAACGGCTGGGGCTATTAAAATCAAATTTGGTAACACTATACATTATCATTTGTATGTTACTAAAATATTACATGGTGTATCCAAAGACGCCATCTTGGATCCAAAATGGCGGACCTAAAAACATTTCCCACACCGTTCGAGCTAGAGATACGAAATTTGGCATAAAGGTGCATTATGACGAGTAGTTTAGGGAACTATTGTAACATTTGGGAAAAGTCGCCATCTTGGGTCCAAAATGACCGCCCAAAATCCCATTTTGCACACCGTTTGAGCTGGTTAAATGAAATTTTACTTGAAGTTGTACCATCACAAGTAGGTCACGACAATATAAGAAAACTTTCAAAAAGTCGTCAACTTGGATCCAAAATGACCGCCCCAAAAACGCAATTTCCAAATCATTCAAGGTAGAGAAACAAAATTTTCTTTGAATGTGTATGACTAAGAGTAGGTTACAATAAATGGGGCAAACCTTCCTTTTGAGGGCGCAGCCCCCCGTGGGAGGGTGCAGATGGATACCATGGTGGTGTAGTGCTGCAGGAAGATTTTGTTTAAGATAAAGGAGGCGCATCCTATCAAAAGCACTGAATTTGGGGGGTGAACCCCCTACGGGAGTCTGGGGGCAGCGCTCCAAGCTAAACAAAGCGAGTATATATATATATATATATATATATATATGTCTTGTGGGGTATAGTTGAACAGCTCTTGATGAATAATCTACAAAACAATAAATAGTTTCTCGATAGCTCTCATATAAGGCGAGATTTGAATTTTTGAAAATAAGAAAAAACTTCGAGATCTACCTCAGCCTGTAGGCCTACCGAAAGGGATTTTTGATTTAAGGATGATCTAAAACAACGATCTGCAACAAAAGATGGCAGCACTTCCTCCGTATATGTCTAATGTATTTTCACTGTGACACGAAATTTCATTGCTGCTCCTACAAATTCAAACCTAGAGAGTTCAAACTTTCAGGGAAGAAAGTTTATAACCAATTCAAAAGCATGATGGATGCTGATTTTATTCTTTTTTGTTCATTGTTGAAAGACCTTCATTGTTATAGGTTTCGATATTCACAATAACAATGAAGCGATTTCAATAATGAAGGAAAACTGAAATAAAACATTGGCATCGATCATGCTGTTGAATTGGTTATGAACTTTCATCCCTGAAAGTTTGAACTCTCTAGGCTTGAATTTATAGGAGCAGCTATGAAATTTAGTGCAACGATAAGAATACATTAGGCATATACGGAGATAGTGCTGCCATCTTTTGTTGGAGATCGTTGTTTAGATTATCCTTAAGTCTTAATTCCTGAGTTATTCATATAATAGTATACCGAACGCAGCATATAATAGAAAATAATGCAAATTTTCACGGTTTTTTTTTTCAAGAATTAAGACAAATCAAAACAACGGGTTGCACAGTGATATCACGTGTTAAAAACTGAGTTAGAACCGAAAATTTGGTCCATATTCGTTTAGACTGGAAGTGGGCAAACGGGATTAAGTGTCCTCTCCGCTCTCTGGTTTCATTCATGAAATTTTCAATGACAACAGTCAGTCCAGTATCGCTTTTGGATTGTGGTCGTTGTTCTCAACTATAAAATGTAAAATGAGTTGCAATATAAGTATAAGTGATGTAGAATTGTGCGGTGTAAAAGTTTTAAGTTTACTCATAGTTATAACGTTTAGTTTGTTTTCACAAGATTGACTTTGTCAACTGACCGTAGTGTTATTTCATAGAAGAATTAAGAATGTATGAAATGTTTAATTATGGCATTAACAGAAGACATTTGCTTATTCAGCTTTCAAATATCTTCCTTTAGGATATATCAAAAATAGCGCTGGCGTCAACCTCAATATCTCATAAAGATGTTGTGAAACAAGAAAAAGTATCTTGGTTCATCTACGATCTTCAAGAAGGAAGCCCAATGAAACCTGATTATGAAGTTCCGTTTGAACGATTGGGAGTTTTTGGCTTTATGAGGTAGTGAAGACAAATTTTCATCATTATTCACAAGTATTTCCATTTTAGATACTTGTTTATTCTTTATCTGTTATTAACCCTCCAGTACTCTGGCCACACTCTTTTCTTCGTTCGTATACCACGATCAATAAGGTCGACTTTTAATGTACGCACTCATCGTGTGATTGCTTGCGATTTTTATAAATAGCCAATAAAAATATTTAAACACGTGTTTCAATTGGTTAGACCGGATTTTCATGCACGCGTTAGGCACGTGCTTTACTTGCAATTTAGCTGAGTAACCAATTGAAACACTTGTTGTAATGCATGGAAATATGGCCTTAAGGTTGATTTTCAAACACGCTTGCTTTGCTTGCGATTTGGGTGAATAGCCAATTGAAACACGTATTACACCACGTAATAAAATTACACCACGTGTTTCAATTGGCTACTCACCCAAATCGCAAGCAACGCCAGCTTTCATGAAAATGAGCCCCTACTCAGGCAAATCGCACGCGAAGCACGTGACAAGTGCGTACATGAATCTCCGGCCTAAGCCGTACTGTATCATACTGAAAATTTCGATTGTATTAGAAACTAAGCTAGTTAGTATATGAAGTCAGACAGGCAAAAGAGTAAACAGTTAACTTCTTTTGTTCAAATGAATCCAAAGTGACCAAACTTTCAGTTCTGATTCAGAGCGTGTCAACGTAGAAAGTCCTACTTTCGAAAGCTTGAAAAAACACGATTTAATCGAGTGTACAATTCCTTACCTACCTCCATGTACCCTTTGAGGGTAGTGGTTTAAAAAATGAGTTTATTTCTTTTCCAATGTTCAAAATAAAAATATTTGTAATGTAACAAAGGTAAAATAAAATAATGGCTGAGCAAAGCAGTACAATTTATTTTAAAAAGTTAAAATTCTTGTAAACGTTTTCGCCGACTACCAAAACACTCGGCTTCCTCAGACACACTAAATCATATTCACAACACAACCTTCAGTGAGACAGAGACAAAGAGACAGAGAGACAAAGTGTTGCTTTCTTATTATTATTTATTTATTTATTTAATCTTTATTTTATATTTTTAACTTTTTAGTTTTATTTATTTCTTTATTTATTGTATATATTTTTAGTTTTCCTTATTTTTCTTTTATTGTATAATTAGTTTTGTTTATTTTTTGCTTATTTTATTTTATTTTATTTAGTTTCTATTTTATTTTCCTTATTTAAATAGTTTGTACAAGAAGGAAGAGGAAAAGGGCTTAATTTGATTTTGTAAGATAAAGGTAGTAGGAGCAGGAGAGGGGGGGGGGGGTTAATTAAAAATTCACTTTTTGTAGTCGGTACGGGATTGGCTGGGAACTTCTGATAAGAGCCAATCAGGAACCACGGAACTGTCTCACTGAAGGTTATGTTGTGTATATGATTTAGTGTGTCTGAGGAAGCCGAGTGTTTTGGTAGTCGGCGAAAACGTTTACAAGAATTTTATTTTTTTTAAATAAATTGTACTGCTTTGCTCAGCCATTATTTTATTTTACCTTTGGTATATAAAAGCAAAGCTTTTGTATGGAGAATATCATTGTAATATAAGTAAAATTTAGGATACATATTTAGTATTCCTGGCTGAAACGGATTTCTAGGAATTTTATCTCAAATGAAATCGTTGCAGCAAGAAGTTGATTGAAGCAGAATTAAAGATTATTGTATACTTTCCCTTTACGTGCGAGCAGTTTTCCCATAATATAAAAAATGAAAATAAATTGTTAAGAAGAGCAAAGTCTGAAGATAAAATATAAGCTAAAACAGCAAAAAGAAATTAATGTCATACAGAATTCTTTCAATTCTTTTAAATGATGAAGTGATGTGCTTGGATTCTAACACATAATAATTTTTGTATATCTATACAATCACATGATAATTTGTTTTAAAAAAGTACTTGGAATTCGAGTTTTTGAGTTTCTTGATGTCTATAGAAATCTTCCGTTTTTTTCTCAAGCAAACCCTACTCCATAGGCTAGTGAATACCGTATTAGACTGGTGTGCCAGTGGTCCCCAATTCGGCTTCCGCCGATCTTCTGTTTTATGTTACTTTTTTTAAAAGAAGAACCTTAGTTTTGCTCCTTTCTGCTTTCGCTTTTGCTTCAATTCACTGACATGGGTTAGGTAAAGTCAGGTTAGTCTTTCTTCAAATTCAAATTGTTTCATTGCCGGAACATTGATATAGTTATATACAATGCATGACATAGTCATTTTTGAGTATAGTTACATTCAGATTTTTGAGCTATTTTCAAGAAATTTGTCTACACTATAAATAGCCATGACAGTTAATTTATGCTTCATAACATTTTTAAATTTGGTTATTTCTAGGTCTTTGATTTTCTTAGGAAGATTATTGTATAGTTTTTTACTCAACTCAACAAAACTATTCCTGTATGCGATGAAAACAATACGCAATTTAAACATTTCACAAAGTTCACAGACATAGATTATAAAAGTCAGTTTAGATTATTCTTTTCTTTATACGCAATGAAAACATACAAATTTATAGGGAAAAGGGTTTGCATTTTACTTTAATATGAAAAGTATATTATATTTACGTTAAAACAAAGGTACAAATTAGTCTAGAAAAACCATTTGTTTAAAGAAGAACTTGATATGTTTTTGACCCCAGAAAATGTCCACTCTGTTTCTAAGATTATCCATACATTTTTCTAACATTTCGTCTCCAGAAGAGCAATATGGTGTCGAGTTTAAAGCGTATGGGAACAGAAATTGGGATACTTATTAGGTTTGTTAATAGAGTGGAATTAATAATTAAACAATGTAAACCTACATTACTTCAATTAAACATCACCAAAAGTTGTTACTGGTAGTTTCTGTACGCCTGGTATTTTCGCGGAAGAAAATGAAGAGAGATATAGCGACCGATGTAAAAACCGTGCCGAATCATCTTTCCATAAGAACGAAAAAAAAAAAAAAAAAAAGTATAAGGGACTACATTTTAATTTAGTTGTTCACGCTAAAGCTATGGCATCTTTAACACTGTGGATAAATAACTTGTATGTCTGAAAGAAATTTAAATCAACTTATTGTGTTAGGGTTGGTTTTCATGAAAGCTTGCGTTGCTTGCTATTTGAGTGAGTAGCCAATTGAAACACATGTTTTATTGCTTGCTTAATTGTAACGTAAGTGTGACACGTGTTTCAATTTGCTATTCACCCAAATCGCACGCAAAGCAAGCAACGCAAGCTTTCATGTAAATTAGCCCTTCTGTAGTTCTGTCACTTTCATGTGATATGTACAGCCACGGATGTGTGTACTGCGGGAATTGAATAAAAACTAATATTTAGCTTTTTATTTAAGTTATATTTATCCACCAGGCAGGCAGTTATGGTTAAGCCATGACATGCCTGAGGAACAGATGTGGCAGGCTTAGTCTAATGGGTGCCTATATAATCCATAAATATAACGCAAATAGAAGCCAAATGATAAACCATAGACTAAATAACTGCTAGACTCCCGCAGGGCATATTTCCGTGACTGTACAAAGTGTGACTTTTTTCAAGTTCAAAGCTACACTTCTGAGGTAAACTACATTATGTAACTTTTGGCAAAACTCAACTCAGTTCATAAATTTGTTGATTTGAGCACCCTCCTTCACATATTTTGCGAGATAGTGTTGTGTTATGAACTGCCAATTCATCTGCAAAACAAACAATGACATTTGTGTATACCTTCAGCAAGAGCATGCTGAAGTGTACAAAACTGTGTGTTAAGGTCGAGTTTGGGAAGTTTATCTCTGTGTTGCTTTATAACCAGTGTTCGATTTGTACAATTTCCAGAGAGTGGGAAGAATTAGTGAGATGTATTGTACGGTATTTTGGGATCGTCCATCTCCCAGGCTCGAGGTATATATCTATAAACGGAGCCAGGGAGGATTTTTGCAGAGAGGGGGCAATCCCAACCATCCTCTGCTACAAATCGAACACTGTTTATAACACAGTCCAAAATATAAGTATGACCAAATTGTGACTTAAAACGACATTCGACATGAAAAAGAGAGAATTTCTTGTGCACAAATTATGTTTTTCGTACCTCGTTATGAAAACATGATTCGACACGCTTGTTTCACTGGTGGTTTCATTTAGACCCTATTTATATTTCGATGTAATCTCGATTAAATCCAAGTTGTTTATAATACCATTAAAATAATTGAAAACATTCTTCTAGAATAAAAAATGCCCTAGAAAGGACACAATGATAAAATTAGAAAAACGTTAAGATATGCTTTTATTTAAAAATAGCCTAATAAGGAGCAAATAATATTTTTCTCATACCGTACCCTTAAAGGAAAAACATATTAAAAAATTAAAAACTTCCAGCACTGAAATTTATAAGTTCTATCAGTTGAATATGATATTGAAATGTGAAGAAAAAAAGGTAATTCCGTTAAAATTAATACATTTGTGCCCGACACTTTTCTACAGTAAATTTTACCGTAAAAACTTGTTCTTATAAGGGTTAAGGTTAAGGGTTAAATAAAGTTAAGGTTCATCCTGTAAAAACTTTCGTAAACTATTTTTATATTGACCAATCTAGTAACTTTGGACTTCGGCCCGTTACGATTCGCCCCTTAGCTATTAAAATCCACACCCATGCCTCTGCTGGGATTCGAACCCGGGACCTTCGAGCCGTTGGCCAAGGTTCATCCTGTGTTCACAAAAAAAAAAGTTCCCATACTAAGGACAGATTTTCATAAACCTACATCTTGAAATTTTTTCAGAAACCCTATTTTCTTTTCTTACCACTTAACAACACATGGGCGTTTAATCTCAACGACATTATGTTTCTTCACTAGTGACATCACAAGCCACAAAGAAATTTTACTGCCATCTCTTACTAAAAGGTTGTAAATTCCATTATTCGCCTTGCCTCATATATTCACTTTGCCCCTCCTTCTCCTACTTCACATATTATTATTTAAATGTTGTTACTTTATTCTTTATAAACTTATCTTAGTTTTATGATGTAATACTGTTTTACTGTATAAACCGTGTGGTTTGGGGCGTTAAGGCAGCAACTCGAAGGTCGCGGGTTCGAATCCCGACTGGAGCATGGATGTGAATTTTAACTAGCTTTGCATCCATAAATGTGACGGGTCGAAGTCAAAGCTGTTAAAAATGACCCATACAAAACAAAGTTTTACGGATAGTGGAAAAAGAATTTTTAATTTCATTAAAGTTTTACCTTACCAGTATTTACGTTTTGATAAGGTAGTTCTACCTTTCGTATATTTTCGAAATTCGCACAGAATATGGGTTATATAATTTATTTGGTTCACTGGATCACAATCACAATACTCTTTAATTTTCCGCTAAATTGATAATGGAGGTAATATGTTGGCATGCAAAACAGTTTAGAAGTAGTATAACTTTTCGTATGATGTATCTTTAAAACATGGAGATTGATCATCTAAATAGGTCTGTTTACAATCATAATTATTTATGGGTTATTGCCAAGCCATTGTAACTAGGATTGATGGATTTTCTGTTTTACGCGAGGAAACATGTTCGTGTGAAGTATAACGATACTAGTAAGTAGTTTGTTTATTTTCGTTTAGAGTTGTGCATTTTTGTTAAATTGTGTGAAATATAATAATCATATACCTTCACGTGTATAATATGTACTAGATTATCCCTACTTTGGAAAGTATGATACAGACATAGAAAGTATTAGCAGTATTAGGGGCATATCTTACGAAGCTTGTTCCCAGAAGTATGTAGCACTTTCATAATCGATTGGGAATCCGTAAGATTCAGAGAGTACTTTAAGGCCAAATAGATACCATACATCTCTGCAGTGGTTATTGAAATTTGGGCCAACAACTGTAGTTGTACTATGGTCTTATTACATTGCTACTACGTCAGAGTTGACAAAAGTCATGTTTTTTTTAAACCAGTTTTTTTTTTGTTTAAATACTTTGCTTTATTTATTTATATTATCTTTATATTACATATGAATATAAATAAGTTTGCTTCTTCTTAATGTCCTTATGCAACAGCGGGGTAATAAAGGACGGGACCTACAGCTACAGCTTAGAGTGGAATCCGAACCACTTGACTCATTCACGGAGGACACCTGATAGAAATAAGTTGTACTGATCTTGCAATACTTGTGAATATAATTATTAAGAGTGACTTCAGAACAAAAAGATACAGCACTGCACAAGTGAAATCACTGTACAGAGTTATACTAACTAACCAGCGAATTCTATGGCTTACGGAACTCGCAAGCTCATCGCCACAGTAACAAACGTTCGTCATTGGATTCTATCTTGAGCAACAGCAAGCAAGTTTTCACGAACACCTACTTCTCGAGTTATACAATATTTGTTAAAAGAAATGGGCAATTTCAAAAGGCTACAGAGTACAGATCTAATTTAGTCCAAGCTAGTTCACTGAGTCAGAAATACATGGGCTTACTTTGCATATCAGTAAAAGAAGTGAATAAAGGTAGTACGAATTATTTGAGTTCACTCAAGCTCTGAACCATCCATACATATATATACAGAAATCCTTTTGATTTCAATAAATTCACTTCCTTGGGTTTTTATGAGACAAAATCTTGTACGGAATTTCGGTGTATTTTATCAATACTAAACATTATTAGAAGAAAGGAATATTTAGAATTTTTTGCTTTGATTGCAATTGCATAATAATAATAATAACGTACGTCACTGGATGCAGTCGATAATTTTTGCCAACTTCTGTCAATATATGAAAGCCAAGTTAACTTTGGCTTCTCTATGAAACAACAGGCATTCAGGCAAACAGAAAGATACAATTTGGTTTCGTTTCGTTTGTTTAGGCTTAACGTCCTTATGTAACAGCAAGGTTATGAAGAGCAAGACCTACTGCTTACGGTGACTTTCGAACCACTACTAGGTTTGCACTTTAGAAAAAATTCTGTGGACCCCATCGAGAATCGAACCTGAGACCCCTTGATTACAAGGTGAAAATGATATAAAATTAACGCAGAGGGTTTAATATGTGGAATCGTCAGCATGAAGTTCACACTATTTATGCTTTTATTTATTTATTTTTGGTTTACACCAATAGTCTTTTTTTTTTGAAAAACAAACAAAAACTAGTTTAAACCAGCCAACCCGGTACTACGTCCACATTGTTCTCTTGACATCATCTGTTAATACGTACCAATAGTCGGATCATTTTTCATGGTACACCTTGGTGTGGTTATAGTTCGATATATATATATATTTTAGTGGCGTTTTAATGAGCATGCAACATACCTCAATATACATATATCTGTAAAGAAATGTCTTCATATCATGAAACACAATACAGACGTTGTTCAGATTTGCTAGCACCTTTCATGTTTTATTTTTTTAGAAATAAAAGAAATATCTTTTATTCCTTTCTAAATAATGACACAGGAGGATTAGTTGTGAAAATATAACACAGATTTGATTTAAAAAAAATCCCTTTCGGTAGGCCTACAGGCTGAGGTAGATTTCGAAGTTTCGCTGGGAGCCGGGGCTCGCCCCACAACTTCAGTGCTTTTGAGAGGATGCGCCTCCTTTATCTTAACCAAAATCTCCCTGCAGCACTACACCACCACGGAGTACACCTTCACCCTCCCACGGTTGGCTGCGCCCCCAAAGGGAAGATTTGCCCCATTTATTGTAACCTACTCTTGGTCATACACCTTCATTGAAAATTTCGTTTCTCTACCTTCAATGATTTGGAAATTGGGTTTCTGGGGCGGCCATTTTGGATCCAAGTTGACGACTTTTTGAAAGTTTTCTTATTTTGTCGTGACCTACTTGTGATAGTACAACTTCAAGTAAAATTTCATTTATCCAGCTCAAACGGTGTGCAAAATGAGATTTTGGGCGGTCATTTTGGATCCAAGATGGCGACTTTTCCCAAATGTTGTGATATTTCCCTAAGCTGCTCGTCATAATGCACCTTTATGCCAAATTTCGTATCTCTAGCTCAAACGGTGTGGAAAATGGATTTTTAGGTCCGCCATTTTGGATCCAAGATGGCGTCTTTGAACTC
>JAGDQP010012267.1:0-39561 GCA_022664845.1 Lepisma saccharinum
GCCGCGATTTGGATGGACTGTTGATTAAGCACTCGTCTAACCTCTGCGACTTTTACAGCATGTATGGCCTTGTTGACATTAAAACTGCATGTTTTTAAGGTGTGAGGGCCAGCACTCATGAAAAAGTTAAGCCATAATGAGAGCACAAAAAAGGTCTGGAAACGTAGCATGGTGAATATGCCTATTTATGTCTATGGTATAAATGAAAAGTGGGTACGTACCTTTCCTGGCGTATGTGCTTGCTGGGGGATGTCTGTACTTACTGGCTACCGTCGCTGTGACGATCGCGGCTGGCTGGTTGCGATGTTGCTTTTGCACCTGTTAGTTTACCTCTTCCAATGTCTTGACTACGATTTTTTGTTCGCAGACGGGCTTCTTTCGCCTTTTGTTTTTGTTTTTGGTGACGAAGTTTGGATGGCGACGACACCGAATTGCTAGTTGTTTTCGGGCGTTGACGTTTTCCTTCTTTCTGTTTGATCACTTCTTAAGTTTCGTCAGAAGAGGATGGGGACAAAAATTCCCCGTCCGGGCCACTTTCTTTGCCACTAAAAAATCACCGGTAGAAGACCGTCGCGAAACACTGGGTGTAGCACTTCCTCCACTCACTGCTGCTTGACCTGCAGCCACTTCACTTAAAACACTTGCTTCTGTAAGGGATATATTACCGTAACTACTTCGGGTTGAATACTGTCTTGTACTTCTAGCACGGTAGGCGTGCGAGGAACACTCGGGTTGATGTTTTGTACCTGCTGTGTAGGTGGAATAATCTCGGCCGGAACCTCTTCCTGCCTATCGCTTCTACCTCCCTCCTGCTTGGAGTTCCCAGCTGGTGTATGACCTGGCTCCGACTCGATTGCACTTTGATTCCGAGGGTTGCCAATGTCTTCTTGTTTATGGGAAGTGTGCCTCTGGCGTTGAGTTGATAGAAGGGAAAAAGTTTCAAAATTGAATTCAATGGGCCTCTCTCCACTCGGTGTCTGCCTAATAGAATTTTCTTGTCGCCGGTTGTCTTCGGCCGCTGATTCTGCCTAGTTCACTATTGTGCGTTGTATTCTCGTTCGAACTTTAAAATTGAAAATGGACAGATACTGGGGTACTTGTGTTCTTAGCTCGTAAAAATGAATGAGTCTTTTCCCAGTGGGAGACTTGAATTAACGGGGAAATATATCTTAGAGACGCGAGACACTGTACCGTACTGACTGAAAATACGCGTCACAATATCGTCACCAACCTCGAGCGGGACGTTCCAACAGGAGATAACGGTAGTTTCACTCAAATCCAAAGTTACTGGAAGTATAATGCGTTCATTGTCGTTTACATAAGTAATTTTGCCTTCACTCAGTTTCAAAGCACGATCCGCTACTTGTTGTGACACCACTTTAATAAAACATGAACGATAGTACGAATCAGATTCTGTAGACAAGATGTCTTCCGGGTTCAAATATAAGTCCCTCTTAATCGCTTCATGTAAGGGTTCAAAACTTAATTTCGTTTGTAATTGTCCCAAATCCACTCGTAGAGTATTAATTCGTTGTACTATAGCACTAGGCCTATATGCCATCACTTAAAATCGTAATATTAATAGTTAATATAAGTTATCAAAAATCCAATTTAACTGTAGACGCTCGCTCACTTGCTTGAGTCACCAGTCACTAACACTCTGTTTACACAGAGCTCAAAACCAGAACGTCTTCGCCGTGGCGCGTCCGAGCTGGTTCTCGGCCACGAAGCCGAGTTAAGAAATTTCGGTTTCGTCGTTGTATTTACAGTGGGTAGCGTCAGAGTCTGTCAGTATGACGTCGTAGGTGACGACGACTTCCGTCGTGTTTACTACCTTAATCCTCACTAAATTGACTATTCACCCAAAAAGCAAGCAGCGCACGCTTGCAAGAAAACCAGCCCTACCATTTTAATGACGTTTGATGGATTTTACCAATCTTTCTTAGGATTAACACCAGAGGGCTGAAAACACATAGAGAAAATAGGATTTGATATCTATAATTATTTTGTCTATGACCTGTAGATTAATCGTGGATTAACTCATTATTTAAATGTTTCATGCCATGGATCTAAATTCGGGAGACGGATCTACTTCTAACGACCCGAAATTAAAACCAGCACGAGCTATGAGCACTTGGCAGGTATAACTGATTAAGAAAAACAACTGAGCATCACATTCCGTACAATATCATATCTAAAATATTCCAATCTTCCTGCTAGCTTCCACACACCCAGTCTAGGCCAACCAATAAGACGCACGTAAATTTCAATTCACGAGGCAAGATTAATCGAAAACAGGGGCCAAGTTGACCCAGCTTAATTGTATTGGACCAGTCGATCGTACTCCCGTATCTAAATCCATGGTTTTAAGCAACTATCTCTAATTGTCATTGAGAACATTTAGCTCAAAGTATCTAGAGACTGGAATAATATTGGGAGAGCGCGCCTGCGCAACTCTCTCGAGAGTAAGGGCTCATTTTCGAGTCTGCTTGCGATTAGAGTCAGTAGCTAATGGAAACATGTGGTATTTCGTGGTTTAGTTTTATTACGTGTTTCAATTGGCTATTCACCCAAATCGCAAGCGGGTTTGAAAATGAGCCCTAAGAGCTGATTTTCATGAAAGCTTGCGTTACCTGCTTTGCTTGCGATTTGGGTGAGTAGCCAATTGAAGCACCTGTTTTATTACGTAATACGTAGAACACGCAATAAAACCCGTGTTTTAATGGTTACGCACCAATATCACAAGTAAAACACGCAACGCAAGCTTTCATGAAAATCAGTCTTAATACGGCACACGAACTCTGTAGCCTATACAAACCATCCAAAGTTATGTTTGCAGCCAGCTATCGTAGCTACATGGCGAAGACGTCGACTTATGGAGTAGTTGATCCTGGTTCGCAACTCGACCGGATGAAGTTTTTCTTTCAAAAAACACTTTTTATGTTCAAATCTACTATTAATATATTTCTAATGAAGAGTTTGGTTAGGTTAGAAAGTCAGGTTCGGTTCTTTTTCGTTTAATTATACGTGATGCAACACAGTTTTCTCTTTTACTTCGCCACAACGCTGATAGATGTCTCTGCAACGGGGTTCAAATATTCCATATTGTCGTCGGACGTCATTTAACTATGTGTAAATGCATAGAAGACATCCTTTGGTTGGCTCTCCAGATATTCGCATAAGTTTCCATTTTCTGATTCGCCCACGCACTGATAAATACATAATCGAGAAAAGAAATTCCCAGGAAGTTAATTACGATAACTCCTGGCAAAGATGTCAGATAACCTTAAATAAACCACAATTTGTAAAATAATGTCAGTACTGATGCTTCAACAGCAGAATTATCAACGGCTCATTGTCACATCATTACTTACCATCAGGGAGTTCATCAGAAATTTGAGTTTTACGAGATATAAAGCTATAATTGGTTGTGTGAGTAAAGTTTTCAATGTTCCTGTAGTTTTTTTTTTTTAACGTGGAAAATATTAAAGGAAAATATTGAATTGGGTGAGCTGAATTGGAACGAGGGTAACAACTTCCACTAAAGAGAGAGGTGAATTGGTAGTAAGAATCAAGTAACATGACTAGGATTGAGTCAACAGTATAAAGAAACTCACACGGACCGGCCTTTTTACAGTACGCTTCCCGCAAATTTTCCATTTACAGTATAACTATGACTTAGACAAGCATAACATGTTCAAGAGGCACCATGTAATTACAATCGGTGCACCGTAGGATTGTTCTGACCAATCAGAGACCGAGGTTGAAATGCCACAGTTGTACTGTTAACAGCAAACTTGCAAAAGCGGTAGAATTAGTAACCGAATGCGGGGAGTACTGGAAACGCACAGAATAAGAACTATATATAAGTATATAGACTATGTGCAAAAAAAAGAAAAAAAAAGACTTATTGAAGACAATTATCTACAGAAGATCCCATATGTGTATAAAATGAATGGTAGTTGTGGAAAAATGTGTATTGGTTAGACATGAAGGATTATCGATAATGGAATTGAACAGTGTACACTGTAATAATGGTAATACGGAGAAATGAGCCATGGGAAAATCATTGAAGTATATGCGGACAGCCCATTTATTTCCTGAAGACAGAAGTGATACACAAAACAGTCACTGAGAGAATTATGAACGAATCAGATAAAATAACAACGAAGGAACAAAATGGAAACAAGGAACGAATGGAATGATCAATATAGACTCATTCGATTCTGAATGAATTACCAACCCTGGACGGTGTTACTACGTTTCTCCTAGGCCAGCTTTTAATGCACGCGGTAGACGCGTGCTGTGCTTGTGATTGCTATGAATAGCCAATGGAAATATTTAAACACGTGTTTCAAGTTGGTAGTCAGTTAAATCGCAAGCAAAGTACGTGTCTATCGCATGCATGAAAAGCTGGTCTTACAGTAAATTTCAGTTTAGTTAAAAGTGTATATTTAACAAAGTACTTGCATGATCTATGATCCGGCAGGGCCGAAATCGAGTCATTTTGGTGATCCGGACATAGGTAACCAAAGGTAAACTTGAGCCGATTGACCCGGTGACTTGTTTCAGCTGTTGTACAAGGGTGCATTTTGCAAGCCATTTTATCGTGAGAAATAGTAGAAAAGGATTCTGCACGTCATTGGTAATTTATGCACAAACGAATTAACGCACTTTGATTACCTTTTTTCTTCCATGGCAGTTATAAATTAAATCAAACTTGCAAAACAACAGGAGAAAACTTCAAATTTGATTTATAACGTCCCTGAAGAACATGAAGTATAGGTGGATGACACAATTGTAAGACTTCTCTATACGTATATTACATGACGTAAAAGCTAGAATAAATTTGTTAAATATGAAAAATCACCATAAAAATATAACGTTTGAATAATAGAAATTATGTAGTTTTCTTACATTTGTATATTCTTTACAATTGCAATTATATATACGCGAAATGATTTAATTATATTCGACCTTCACAATATATAAATTTAGATTCAAAGTCAATCAATAAAAATACTCTAGTATATTTATTCAGCAAAATCTAGTGACTCGACGATTCACTCGCAACAAAGTCGAGCCGCCACAGAAACCAAGATAATCTTTTATCAACCAAAACACGAAAACTTTTAAATCCATCAAAATTGTTCATAAGTCATATAACCGGTTAAAAATACAGTTGAACCGCAAACAAATTACAACAAGAAGTCTGATAACTGGTTCTTACAAAAAAAAAAGTATGATAAAAACAATGGTATAAAGTTTACTAACGCCACTCTAGTTAAAATAGGCGCCAAAGTAGAATATTTCTGTTATTTTATCGTTTTATGCTTTCTGAGATCAATCTTTTATTTGGACGGAAAGAACTACGTTCATTTTCCATAGATTGCAAACATAAAACGTGGTCAATTGAAACATGGACATAGAGTCTTCAGCTTGAGCAAATGGATTCTTTTCTGCCAACCATTGACACGGTACTTTTTCGGCAGTTGAACATGGCAGTATATGGAAGAGAACATTTTTTTTTATTATTATTTCCGGGATAGAGGTAGGAGATAACCTCAATTATCAATTGCTATGTTGTAGAGCTATCTAAGCTTAGTCGAACGTAAATATAATATTTTCTGTAAAACTCAGACACTTTGTCATAATATGTGGCTCAGGAGTAGAAGAAGTTGACCTAAAATATCATTTGATATGTTGGTTGGAGAACTAAGCTCTGTCGAGAGAGCCTATAATAATTCTTTCCTGAGAATCACCAACTTGAGAGTTAGGATCTAAAGACTTTGTTTCAAACCATAATCCAAAGTTGACTTTGTTTGGAATTCATCAAACATGGCGTCTGAGTGATTGTCTGATTGAAACAAATGGTAATTTTTTAGATGTAAGCTTAGTATGAAAATTAATGGAAGATTTCAGTGAATATATCGTGGATGTGATATATCTGAATGTCCGGAAACATATGAGCTTGTTCTGTAAATGTTACGAACTATATTGAAATAAGTAGAAAATAAGAACATGTCAGATTAGGCTGTTTTAGTCTTTTATGAAATAAGCATATTGAACGTAATCATTATGTTATGGTAATTTTAGAGTTGCAATGTTCAGTTGAGATCTTGGAGAATATGTCAATGTCGTTTGGCATAGGAAGTCATCGTATGAATAAATAATACCCACGCATTCAAGCTTGAAAATTTTGAAGTTTGTCTTTTATAGTATTGGATTTGTGAATATTAGATTAAGTTATAAACTTTTATATACTTTTCTTATTTCGTTATTTCTTGGTATGAACTTGGCCACCGCCGTAATAAGCGAACATAATTTAGCTAATTAATAAAAGAGAATATCTAAAACATTGACCAGAGCTTATCTCAATTATATTTTGATATGTTGTAGCGCTAACTAGGCTATATTGAAGGAGCCTGTATTTGTTGCCACAAACCATCGGGAAGTGGTCAACAATTATGTGAAAAAGCGAAGACTATTCTAGAAAACACAGGAATGGTTATGCAACGTTATAATTTGTGAAAACAATTAATCAACCACTGTAAACAAAACAATGTGTGTTGCGATGTGTTCAGTATCCCCAAGAGCACTTCAATTCATCGGAGTTCATTTCTTGTAAGAATCAAACCTACATAGTATCTATCTTATCACGCCTACAAAAGAAATGGCACATGCCAGATCAGCCATAATGGCTTTGCGTTAAGAAACATCTTTTGGTCTGGTTCATTGTCTGACTCATACCGTGGTAGTATCGGGAGTATTCTTGGAGGAAATCCCACGACGTCTTGCCTCGTTATGTTCCGTGTCTTCCATATGCCAAGTACCACATGATTGATATATATAAATACATATTAACATTGGTTTCCAGAACAAATGATTTCAACATAAATGCCGACGTTATAAAGAATAGATTTCCAAAACAGTCTAAGCATTTTGAGTTAACTGATAACCACTTTAACGGTGCAATGATAACAATCTCTTTCGTTGTATCCTAGCTCTACAACATGTAGAAAGTTGGTTGAGGTCATCTTCTACCCCTGGTCCAGAAATCACGATAAAATATTCCTTCCGTTAGACTTCCATGCGCATTAGTACCGAAAATATTATAGGCACTTACGACGAAGCTTAAAGATGGTTGACTGTTGAAGTCACCTTCCAGCTCCACTCCGGAAATCATAAAATGCCTCTTCCATATACCTCCATGTTCGTTTCAAATGTCGAAAAAGGTACCTTGCTAATGTTTGGCCGAAAATAAACAACACAAAAAAATGCACATCAAATTACTCAGGCAGAAGAATATTTACATTTCCTAAGTTTGAACTGATATCAATGATAAAACAAAACAAAGCAATTAAGAGTTATCGAAGAGGAACCAAAGAAAACGATCATAATGATAGATGGAAGAAGAACAGAAAAGAAGATGGTGTGAGAAACCAGAAAGGCCGAGGAAGTAATTTGAAAGGTAGAAGTTAACGTAAATTAAGAACACTACGGAAGAAATCAGCTATACCATTTCCATTGTCTAATAATACGTTAAAATTGGATTTATCAAATGGAATTTCAAGATTTCTAGTTTGTATAATATATGAGTAAGGTTTTGTCTTTATACATTTATATTTAACTACTCGGTTTGGCAGTGATTACACTGATGTCATTTCATGTAAGACTAACTTGAAAACTGTAAATAAAGAATGTTTGGAAGTTTTACAGAAAACCCAGAAGTATAAGAATAATTCCAAAGATAATCCAGGTAAATTAGATAAGAACGATCAAGGTCCATTTTTGAAAGGTGTGAGAGAAACAGATTTTAAAGTGTAAACACTGGAATTTTGAGTTATTTTTGTTTGGGCATCGTTGCTTGAGGTCGAAGTCATGCCTAGAACAAAAAAATAAATAAATAAATTCAAGTGTTTACACTTTAAAATGCGTTTTCTCTCACGACTTTCGAAAATGGACTTTGATCGTTCTTCCCGTGTGCCCTTCATTTAAATATTCTACAAGAAGAAAGGTGACAACGGAAGTTAAGGTAGTAGATATGATGAAGATATATAAATTTTGGTTCAAATCGAGGAAAAGAATTAAAATTAAAATCTGAAACAATACGGTGAAAAGGGAATTGGAGGGAAATTAAAGAAAGTGAGATGGAATAGTCTTTCGTTGCCTAAAACAGATAAATCAAAGGAAAGTAGTTTAAAACCGAAAACTGTGAAAAATCACAATGTATTCAAATGAAAGAGAAAGAACTAATAGAAAATGAAGACATGGATTCAAAAATATTTGAAATTGATGAAAATATTGGTGTACAGATTAATTTGAAATGAAACAATTGAGTTCTTTAATAAACTTTATAAATAAATATATAATAAAAGAAAATATATATTTATTTTATATAAGAACTTACATATGTCAGTGATCAGGCAATGTTTAAGGAAAGATATTGCAAGAAATTATTTATAAGTAAGTCATAAATAATGGAATGAAGTTTAAAAAATAGTAAAAATAAAAGGGGTTATTATGATATTTTTTTTAATTTTATGAATAATGAATTACGAATGTGATTAATGTATGAGTTAATTTACTGAAATCAAATGAAATATGGATTTCATATGTGAATTTGGTAATTACAAGGACATGTTGACTTCTTAATAATTATTTTAATTATTAATCCAAGAAACAATATCGATAATGATATTCTTTAATATATTTACAATAATTTATGTCAAGACTTACAAGATTTCATAATTAATTAACCAAACTTATATTATTATATTTTCAATTTATTATCAATCTTTATTACGTTCCATTATGTTTTAATGCTTATAAAAAGACTTTCCATAATTATTTTTTAAAGGAGGGGCGTATATGTTATGGACCTATCAAGGATATGTTGTTGTTATTTTAATGTTATTGTCTTATATTTCCGCTGATGATGATTATGATAATGATGAGTGAAAGAATTAGCTTATTATATACAGTTGACATGCAGAATTGAGCATTTGCACAATTTAAATTATGTTTTCAGCGGTTTGAAGTATGTTATAGTAAGTAGTTAGTTTTATATTCGATAGATGGCAGCAGGAATTTGATCGTTAAAGAAGAATTGCTAATATTTTATGAATGAAAGTTTAGTTTAATTTTAAATGCTGATTATAATATTATTATTATATTTGTTAGTAATCATTTTTTAAATGTATTATTACAAGATATATTGTGTACAGTAAGATATTGAACTTATAGTAGATTATATTGTTAATTGTTATATAAGTACGGCAAGAGCGTCGCATTCGACAAAAATGAAGGATCGGAATTTCTTTCTTTTTAGAAGAATAAAGTACCTTTTATAGTTTTGATACATTTCTCTTCTTAGCGGCTTTAGCTTTATTATTGAAGAATAAAAAGTTGATATAGCATGCTTTGAGCTCCTTATATCAACTAAGTAAGTATCTGATTTGGGTTTGTACGATAGCTGGCCGTAGTCTCTACTGTAAATCAGATATTTGCAGATTTGGAGTACAAGTTTACCCAACGGGTTTTGCTCTTTTAATATTACAAAACTCTACCGATTTCGAAATGCTCGGCTAACTATTTATTGTCTTCAAAGATTCTGTGCTACGCAAACTACGGTAAAGACGAAGAAGGCGACCAGCTTCAACACGAAGGCTACTACAAAATTTAGCACGTGGTGAAGGGTTTAAGTTCCCGTGATCCATTGAAGAGAGTGGTTTGGAGCTCATGTTAGTAAAAACTGTAAATGTTGTCCTTAGAAGCTCGTTTAGGAAGCTAAAAATATTCAAACATACGAACGTTACTTCTAAAATGAACTTTAGAGAATGGTAAATCTAAGTGCTTACGTGTTTCTTGTATCTAATATCGTATAAAGCTATCGTCTTGGTGTACAGTATTGTTTACAAAGTCTTACTGTATATTATATTAGATCAGTAACCTAATACACTGTAACAAAAAGGTAGGTACGGTTGTACAGTTTGGTACATGTAGGCCTACAATTTGACTTACACGTAAGTAAAAAAAAAATCTTGATGTGCCGAGCAACCCTGTTTCAAGTATGGCGTTTACAAGATGCAGTCACGGAGAAAAGGTATTGCGGGAACATAGCATTTATTGTTTTCATTTAACTGATGTTTATGGGCCAGATACTCACGTATGGTTGATTGATTAAATTGTTATTAACGTCCTAAACGAGCTGGTAAGCTTCTAAGGACGGGACTTAGAGTTTAACGTGGGCTCCGAACCACTTGTGTTCCCACCGGGAGTCGAACCCGGGATCCCTTGATAACAAGACAGCGAGCGTTACCACTCATCCCCAGGGAACACTACTTAGGTATGGCTAAGCCGTGAGATGTCTGAGGGACTGCAAATGACAGGTTCAGTCCGTAGGTGCTTATCTAGTCCATAAACATACGTTAAATGAAAAACTAAATGCTACTTCCCCCTAATACCTTTTTCCGTGACTGTACACGTCTGCTGGATTTGTCCTGAAGAAATTAACCATGATCATGAAGAACGGTAGTTCTTTGAGTGAAGCTCACAAATGAGTCTGTTAGAGGTACCCACAAACATACAGCTAATTTCGGACCTAGCGAGCTATAAGCCCGATTTTGATGCTTGAACTTGCATTTGAAAGCTCTTTGCCAAACTAAGACACAGAAAAAAGTGTCGGTAGGACCTCCCTGGGACCCCTAGGGCGGTTCGAAAATAATCAAAATATCACATTTCTGACGATAGCACTGCTCCCAGATCATAGAGGTGGCCTAAACTTGCTGAATCGTAATCTACGCTTCAATACCGTTCAAACGGTGTATCACACGTCAAAATCGGTGAAGGGGTTCGAAAGTTATGACTTTTTAGCTGAATCACAGAATTTTCACAAATAAACGGGAAATTTGTCTATCATTCTGTCTGTCTTTTTGCTTCAGCCCCAAATGGTTGGTTGGTACCACGGGCTTTTGGGAGTCAATTGCACTTCGGGGTAAAGGGAAGAGTAACGTAAGAGTTCTACTTACAAAAGAAGTGATATCCATTTTGCGAGTGACTTTCTTTGTGTCACTATGGTGGAAGGGAGGATACTAAATATCTTAATTTTATTACAAAGGAAACACTTCAACCGTAGTGACACGAAGAAAGTCACTCGCAAAATGGAGAGTCACTCTTCCCTTTACCCCGAAGGTTTCTTTTTGTACCGTTTGTGTTTTACAAGGAGTAGAATGGAATTATTATCATCTTAAGGTGACTTACATATCTGCAGAATTTTACGTAGTTAGAACTGTAAGCTGTTTTCTATGCATTAGTCTTGAAAGACAGTGAATCAGACCAAGTGGTGCCATCTCGGTTCGTAGTGAAGATAGTCCTCCAACTACGTCACTGTAGCTTAAATCCGGGACACAGTGTATGTTGTAGTGGGTTCGTGCTTAAAGCACTGAAGGTATGACTTTACGATATTTGTGAGATTTCAATTGTTGTTTAGACAATACGCTACAATATTGTTTAGAAAATATGACCGCAAGTTATAGGCACATGGTAAATTCAGAAGTATTGCCAACAAAACTGTTGGAGGCACTTACGGTGATATTTTGGTATATAAATCTTTGCTCTTTATATGAATTTCAATGTCAAAAGCTCACAAAAAAAATATTTTTAGAAATGAATTTGTGGTATACACCATTTCTGCGGCAAGCCCCTCAAACAATGATACAATTAAAAACATATAAGCAGGGATATCGCCAGGATTTTCAGTTTGGGGGATGTAAAATCAAAATTAAGAGGGTGTAAGGAGAGTTTTGCACGGTGTTTTTTTTATCGTTATTGACCGTAAAAAAAAAAAGTTGGGAGTGTTCTCGAGGATTTAGGGACTGACATCCCCCAAAGGAAGATCTGGTGAAATCACTGTATATAAGTTTAAGCCATTGAGTACAGGAAAGTATTGTTAATTTATCTATTATTGAGAATAGTAAAGCAACAATTTTGGAAAGTCGAAAATAAATGTCTATTTCTTCAAAGAAAATTAATTTTACTTCCACGCCAAAAACATTGGAAGATAAAGAGTAGTGCAACATTCCGTATACGTTTGGCAATTTGCGCGACTATATTATGGGGTGGGGGAAGAGTGCATATGGACTTCAACATAGAAAGGAGAAGGACAGAGAGCCATATCTGCATACGTTTTACAAAATGTTGGATTCTTTATACATGAAGGTAATACTGGTAAAAAAAAACTCACCCTGTATATCATTTTAAGGTCATAGTGTGAAGGGCGTTGACATATTCTTATTCTTAGTTATAAAATTAACTTATATTTAATAGCCAGATGCAAATTGTAGAATTCGGGACAGTTGACAGCCATAAGTGAAGAACTATGATTTTAAATTAAGAGGCTCTCCATGGTACATTTTGAATCAGTGAAAGAGGTACTGTTTGGATACTATTGTCCAATTCGGATCAATATTGTACTATAAAATTTATGTTAATAACTGCTTGTGTTTGTGTTGCAAAATAACACGGATAAAACTACCTCAACAAATTCCTGACATGAAAATAAGGGAAACAAAAGCATAGATAATCGAAGGTGTATAAATGCTTTGTTTCGGCTCTGTAGGCTACCGAAAGCGTGGGGAAATGAACTCTACAGCTTGATATTTGCAACATCATGAACAGTAGAACTAATGCGGGTAATCTACCGTCAAAAGCATCAAACTTGCTCTATCCAAAAATCCATACAGTATTCCAAAATTGTGCGATGGGTGCGCGAGACATGCCCCAAATCAATTAAGGAATGCCCAGAAATTCTCTGAAGTAAAGGGTTAGGTTACGTGCGTGCTTTCATGACAAACAATAGAAAATTACATACATTTCAATGAACGTTTGGTGAATTTGTA
Source organism: Lepisma saccharinum (assembly GCA_022664845.1). Classification (NCBI taxonomy): domain Eukaryota; kingdom Metazoa; phylum Arthropoda; class Insecta; order Zygentoma; family Lepismatidae; genus Lepisma; species Lepisma saccharinum. The sequence continues at coordinate 12,900 of JAGDQP010012267.1, forward strand.
ATCAGTAAAGGAGACTGCATGGTTATATATACCAGTGAATACCTTTATCATCTGTGTTCATACGTCTTACTCATGCCTATTTCGACCCATATTTACTCCAGAAAATGTCTGGGAATCCTCTTCTTCCTTTAGCAAATTCATTGCACAGTTTTTTTAATCTTCATTTTTGGATAGATCAGCTTTCAAGTCTTCGAGGGTACTCAGTTCTACTGTTAATGGTATTGTAAATAGGGCCTACCAACCACTAGAATTAATTCTTCCACAATTTCAGTAATCAAAATTAAGCATTTGTACACAATCGTTTGTCTATACCTGTTTTCCCCTCTTATTTTCATGACAGGAAACTCTTGAGGTGGATTGGTCTGTGTTGTTTCACAACACCCTGTGTCAGTCCCTTCCAATACCGATTTGAGCAAGTTTGACTCTATTACTAACCAATGTGTATTTCAATGATCCTTTAAAACAACAAGATAAAAGGCGAACTTTACAACTTTGCAGAACCATGCACATAAATCTATCCCCTTCCCCACTGCATTTCCTTCCCGTTGGCAGTCCCTCTTCCGAATATTGCTGTTTTTTTTCTTTTTTCCTTTTTTTTTTTAGTGTAAAAAGTGTTCTATTGGAATTTGATCATGTCATGGTTCAGAAAGAAAGAAAATAAATTCGCGAAATTGTTCAGCAGGTTATGAAATATATAGAGCGGGAGTGCTGAGCGGACACTTTTATATAATAACAAAAATTGGGAAATATGTAGTTCCATAACACAAGTGCCCCGCACTAAACACGCCATTACTTTCAATCATTTTGATGTTAAATTCAGTGGTAGCATGATATAGAGGAGGGGAGGGACTCGTCCCCCCCCCCACACCATTCCTGCCGCTCTTTTACTATTACTGTCGTAAACCAGTCTTTGATGTCCGGCAATAACCATATAGGTACCTTTTTTTTTTTAAATTTTAATCCATACGAGGTGCATTTCCTAGAATGGTATGTTGGTCCAGTGCCAGATACATTTCGTAGAACGATATACAGGTTTCGTTAAAAAAGCAAACAACAAAAAAAACCTGTTGTCCGAACGGTTACGCTGGAAGGCAGGTCATGACGCAAAAGTACTTCGGCAAGGTGAACCATTGGTGATTTTCCATTGCACTCCATCCTAGGCCGAGACGGGACGTCCTAAGGACGAAACCTACAGTTTAGCATGAGATTCGAACCACTTGTGTTCCCACCGGGAGAGGAACCCGGGATCCCTTGATTATAAGGCAGCGAGCGTTACCTCTCACCGAAAAGGGACACTCATTTTGTACTATTTACACATATTCTTTCCTCAGTGTAGCGCGCTCGCTACTCTGCGTGGTTCCTAGTTAACCTGATGGAGGTCCATTGGAAGCATGTCCTGTTTTTCTAAGCGCACAAATTCATTTACAACGTAAATAGCAGTACTTTAAAGAAATAAATACGCTAACCTGTTTAGACCATGATCTAACATATCATTTATTAAAGTTTGCCATTCTATCCATGTCCTCGTTTGATACAACTTGGAAAATGCTCTTTTTATCGAAACAAGTGCGAACCACAATATACAAGTGTGAAGATGTACCATCTTGCTGAAAACTGAACTATCTTAAGTTCTGGAATTATCAACAGATGTAACATGTCTGTCCAGCACACCAGTAATTGTCTGTCAAGCACAAATGATGACGCCATCAGTCTGACCTTCAATTACATCACATAACGTTAACTTTCTGGGAATATGTTTAGCGTCTGGGAATTTTCTGTGTTCCATATTTGGTAGTTCTGTTATATTGACCTGTTTCGGTACTAAATTTTTATGTACTTCCGTAAACAGCTTTGATGTAGGTCAACCTATATTGCCTACGAATCCACACTAAATGAAAGTACGGAAGAACAAGAATTGATTTAAGATGAGAAATTAACAGTCAATTATTTTAGAGTTTCTTGTATTTATACATTGGCAATCAAACACCATATTTACGTGTTGCACACAACTAAATGCACTTTGCATAGTGTAAAATGTATACTTTCACAAATTAAGATACAAACACTCACTTGACCATTACATAAACATTATAAAATCAACTTAAAATGCAGCGTTTATGGAACTAAGACCTGGTTGACACGGAAATATTTATGTTACGATAAATCGTAATGCTGGCAAAAGTGCTATCGTGTCAAAGCAAAAATGCTACAACAGGGGAAAGATGTTATGGTATTACTCCATAACGATTTTGATAGAATATAGGCTAAGAAAAAATGCTACGATTTATCGTAGAATATATGTTTCCGTGACAAGCGGGCCTAACGAAAAGGATTGCTTCACACGTGACGTTGTTTGCATATCCTCAAATTCTAACATCCTTGGTTACTTCAGTGACGTCACGTGTCAGGTAAACAATTAAGTAGTTCTATTAACGTTGCTCAGAATAATCTTTTGTTTACTTTAGTGTTCTTGTTTATCACGCCTTGGTTTATGGCCACTTTTTGTTTTATATAAAATCTTATTAGAGTCTACATTTTCAAGTTCTTACGTTACATTGCTCTCTTTTCCATACATTCATCATTTCATTTTAGTGTCTGATTAATGCTTGTGTCGTTGTATTATAACATGAACCATGGTATCACATTGCAACACTGAAACAAGAAATGTTAACGTGCTGAAACTTGATATCAATGAGATGAAATAAGTCTACGCCAAAAACTTGTTGTCATTGGATTTGAAATTCTTTTTCACAATAATTTGATACAGCTTTAGACGTAGGCGTTTATGCAGAACGTGGTGAATTGTTGATGAAATGAAAAGTTCAGAACTCTACCGATATGGTTTTCTGGGCTTGTTTCATAAGCCTGACAGACAGCTTCCACCCTTTCGTCCAACAGTTGTCTTCCTTCCAGAACATGCCCCGGAGTTTCTTTCACTGGGCATTTGTTATTGTCCAGGGAGCGAAAAGTACACTCCTGAAGCGTTCTTAAAGACCAGTAACAACAAGTGTCACCAGATTGAAACTTGTGAAGTCAATTAAGCTCGCTGAACTAAATTTGAAGTCAGTTTCACTTTATCTGCTTTCGTTGAGACCAGTGGTTTCGCCAGACTTCCTCTGTGGGGGGGGGGTCACCTCCCAAAATCTCGACAACACCACCCAACTTGGAATTTTTTGCAGTGAAAAATCTATAGAAACCGTGCAAAACTCTACTTAGACCCTCCCAACTTTGACTTTACAACCTCCAACCTGGCGGAAACCCTGGTTGAAACGGTACTGTGGGTTACAAGAAGAGTGCATATACTACAAAAGTATCATACTGGTACGTTGTAATCTCAGTAGACGTTCCGATGATACGAATGTTACCAAAATGTGAGAAGATTAAATACTAATTGTAAGTGCTTTAGGAACAACCCCAAAAATAAAATATTCTGCATTATAGAAAACAAATCCATTAACGAAGCTATGTACCAAATTCACAATTAACCTTCGTGTTTCTATCAAACCACTTTGGTTATTCAAACAATATTCAATCATCTAACTCTGACACGCCTTCAGACTTACCTTCAGAAACTAATAACATAGTCAGTGTTAACTTGTGACATCCAAAGAAGAAGAAAAACCACAACGAAATCGTTTCATACAAAACCAACATTTTGTGCTGGAACTATTATCTCTCTTCTGAAGATCATTCCTTTGTGTGTTCAGTCAGTAATGCCCCCTGACGCCCGGAAGGTTGTTGAGAAACTAGATTTCAGTATATTTGCAATTGCATTCTCTCCCATCCTCCTTCAAATCAAAGTTTGTATTGTCATCTTTCTCCCCACAAACGACGCAATTATACAGAACCTTACAAACATATACATACATTCACGTGAATTCCCTAAAGACGCAAAATCCTCTTACTTATGTACACAGAACACAAGGACCAAAGGCTTCCGGAGCGACAACTAGCGGGAGAACTAATAAACTATTTTATTGCTGATGAAGTGTCTGCTTCTAGGCAAAGTACTAACAGTTGGGATTGAATGAATCTCTTTGTTTGCTCCCCCGTTGAGTTTCTCTTTACATTGAAATACTATACACCTTTTGTCAATGTATTCCCGCACAACACAAATACAGGTAATGTATGTAGAATAGATAATTGACTCAGACATTCTATACGTCTAATAGGGATCTAAAATGAGCCTACTTTACGTGTCTAGATGCGGTGATCATAATTATTTTCTGAGTCAAAATTAGGGACAGGTCTTATCAAGATCTAATATTACTCCACCCCTTAACTACGGGTAGTTTGAGAGTCAACTCAAGAAAAAAAAAACGTTTTTATTCAGATCAAATTTAATTTAAAAGTTGTGTTCTGTCAACAATTAGCTCGACTTCCAAAATGTATAGGGTGTTCTAGTCATATGCGCAAATATTTTCGAGAGGTATACATAAAAATAAGATAAAAATAAGAAAGAAAGTTCCTATAAACACTGGTCCTAAAATGCTTCATTCGCGAGATACAAGGCGTCGAAGTTTGAGTCCAATAAATGGAGTACAATACAAAAAATCAAAGTTTCTTTATAAATAAAAAATAAGTCACGAAAGTATAATTATGTCTTTGGATGTGACACTATATTAAGACAGGACATCGAACAAGTTAAATGTAGATCTCATTGAGTGTACAATGTTGCCATCCTTATATAAAGTTTAATTTTTTAAATGGCACTATGTGCGAAAACTTCGGAAGGTGATTTGTCATATCAAAATACAAAAAAAAGTTCCTATACACATGGGTTCGATTTCACTTTGCTTCCAACATATACATGGTGTCCAACTTTGAGGTCAATGAACGTTGTACAATAGTAAACTAAAAAATATCAGTCGGTAAATCAGAAGAAATACATGAGAGTTAAGTTGTGCTTATGGAAATAAATTTATCCTGAGGGAATGCGTGTAATAAATGAAAAGATGACGTTATTAGGATATCAGTGTTGCCAGACGAATGCCAGGATGGTACCTTAAGTAAGTCTCTGGCCTACTTTAAGTAAGCCCCTATCCTAAAGTCTGTAAATGAATTTAACTGCCACACTACTTGTTCTCTCGGTTGGTTTGAAGCAGTTCTCAACTGTTAAAACATTATTATAAAGACAAAATTAATTATATGAGCGGTAACAGCACAATGGCTTACACCCGTCCCCTAAAATATTTGGTATTATGAAATTACTATTACAATTTCAATTAATTCTAATTATATATATTACATTTACATATCCAGGTGCCAAAAACGGGTATGTTCGTGAGCGTGAGGTTACACGAGAAACCTGAGTGACTGCTATTTTTACAAAATGCTAGTGAGATTGAGGTAGTTGTTTGGTGGTAGTGATGGCTACCTTTAGTCCTTTCCCATCCACCCCATCCCACTTCGCCGTTGCTTGACTGAATGGCACAACGGCTATTAATGACGGTGTAACGTTCGCAGTAACAGCGGATGTAATTCACGTATTTTACATACGATGGAAACTGAAAACAATTTTCCCTTCAGTCCCCCACCATCACCCCCCCTACCCTTTCTGTTAACAGTTACAGCTCATAATAAAAGAAAAAAATAAGGGAGTGAGAAGTCAGAGAAAGTGGCGGAGAGATGGCAGCACCGTGATAGAACATTTGGTGAAACTCGCACTGCAGTTGTTCATAGGTTAATAGGGGAGCAACATGAAACAATGCCCTGGTGCGAGGAGAGAGAGACAAGGAAGGGTAAAAGGCGAGAGACAGTGGTGCTAACTCATGAGACAAATCCCATTTGAAGTGATTTATCGACAATTTATTTTAGAAAATGTGACAGAAGCATTTTTCTTGTCTGAGAAAGGGGTGATGAATGGAACAAATTAACAAGAATAATACTGGAAAACAGCAATAGTAACAACAAAAAGGTCTGGAATTAATTTTATTCAGCTGTGGTTATCCAAACCAAAATAAAATACTATTCTAATGTTACCAAATTTCTCAGTTTCTAATTTCGGACATGCAAATAGTAGGGTACATTGTTTCTTTCTACTCGTTTCTATTCGTTAACGTACAATTATTCCCATAAATCGCGAACGAATACAATAACTAATCGATTCACACAGCACAGTGTAAACTTAGAACTCAACAAGGGTAGGCCTACACTCATAGAACATAAGAATCTATAGGTGTGTGATATTGTATCGTGGGGTGATTGATATCTTCACTGATGTCAAAGGGAGTAAACATAATCAACTTAATTTTACGACTTTAATCTGGATAAATCGTGAAAATCCAAAAGCATCTAAAACAATCGGGATGGCTGATCGATCAGCTTGTCTATTACCGTTACTGCTGGAATTAAAAATGAGCCAAAAGTTACTAACATGTTACGGGATCACAGTAGAGGATAAATCACAATCACTCCTGTGATTGAGCAATTTGTAAAACAGTGATTCGTGGTCACAGACCAATTCTTCAACAATGACTACTAACGATCACTATTAAACGATCATCACTGTTTGATAAACTTAAGTGATCGTTTCAGTGTGAGATGTAAACACAGTCTGAGGAGTAGTAACGGATAGCAATAATCATGCTTTATGATTTTAGGAGCTGCACTTTTCTTGGGTAAGTATTCATGCCGCTGTGACTGAGTGATAGACAGCTCGTCTCCGGTGCGTGCGATTCCCAGTTTGATCTCAACTCGTGCCACGTGGACTTTCGTTCGACGAGTCGAATTCGAAACAAGATAAGTGAAATCCCAGAAGATCCCGTACGCTCACTCACTTTTATTTTAATCACATTATTTATCACCGTGATCAGTAAATGAACTGTGATCGAAAACGAACAGTGACCAGTCACAGTAATCGGATCACTTTGTTTACATCCAGCGCATATAGCATAGAAGTTCCGACTCTCAGAAAGAAATAATAAATTATCAATTAAAAAGATGTAAGGAGAGGTTTGTTTCGTTTAAAACGGAACTTATCTTCTGTTTTCTTTATTTTAAATCTCATTAGAGTATTTGAAAATTGAACAGGATATTTCAGGTGTTCTAATGGGATTTTATCCTTTCACGAGTTAGTATCACTGTCGGGGAACTGTTGCATTCCATTGGAAAGGGGGTTCGTAGAGAGGGAAGTGGTAGAATTAGGGGCAAACACATCCATCTAGTATTGCTGTTGCTACTGTTGTGTCATGGAATTGTCCAAGTCCAGAGGGTACAGAATACACATTGCGGATCGCACAGGCAGAATGGGGCGTGATATAAAGGAGAGATTGTGCATACAATTTCCACAAAAGGCGAAAGGGTGGGTATTAGGCGGCTGCATTTGTGCGTAATGCGTATAGTTCTATGGTAAATCGGACGTTGGCAGGAATAAGGGAAGAAAATACGACCAAAATTTGATGGATGTTGTTCATCAACGTGCAATAAATCAAAGATGGTTAATTATCTTTCCTCCTCCTGACAAATGAAGAGGGTAGAGGTATACATATATGCTTCTTTTAAAGGATATAGAAAGGTATAAATTGCAAGAGATTCCATATTTTCCTGCTTTACATTTACTAATAAGATATTGTTTCATTTCTTCTAAATTCAATGGATGCTGTGTTTGTTAAAACCTTTGACTGAGTATTCACCATTTTAGGCATTCTTTGATCAAAAGCTTAGATACATACTTTAGGAATAGTACCAGCATTTGAATTCGCAGAGTTCTGCACACAGATATACAATATATATCTTTGAATACGTGTGATACAAAGAGAGAGAGAGAGAGAGAGAGAGAGAGAGAGAGAGAGAGAGATACCGAAGAATGATGCTTAATTACGGAAATTCACTGAAAGCCATTAACTGAGAACTTGATAAAAGAAAACAGAATTTTAATAACTGCTCTTAATGGCATGGTTTGAGTAATTGATTTCATATTATATAAAGGTACCCTTAAATTCTAATCAACTGATTATACTTACGTCAGTTAAAAGTTATTCAACCAATGTGGAGGATTAAAGCAATTGATTATTATCAGTAAAAGGCTATCAATCAGATTAGAGGGTTAGATCAATCGGTTTATTGTTAGAGAAAGGATACTCAACTAACGAAGAGGGTTAGATCAATCAGTTATAGTTAGTAAAAGGCTAGGGAGCCAACGTAGGGGATTGAGTCAACCGATTGTTGTTAGTAAAAGGCTGGTGAACCAGCGTAGAGGGTTGAATAAATCGATTAGTTTTACTAGAAGACTAGCCTAGCAAAGTGGTACGTTATGCGGAAAAAAATGACTTGCTAAGAAAAACACATTATTCATATCGTTTAGCACAATATCTGTATCCTTTTTATACTTTTCATATCTTCTGACGCCTGGGGTTATACAGTATATCTCTTGGACACCCTTTCACTTTTCTTTTTTTTTCCAGGCCACACCTCTTTTCCCTCTCACTTATACACATTCACTTTTGTTTTCCAATTTACTTCACCCCTGGTTTCCTTTCACTATCCCCCATTACTTCTTCCAATAAACCTTTCACTATTCAATTGCCTTCTTTTCTATTTCCCTATTTTGTTTCTCTTTCTCCCATCTTTTCGGTTCTCTTCATGATTTCCTCCCATTCTTTACTTATGTTTTGTTTTTCGTTCCAGGTTATAACTATATCATTTGCTTTATCTTTCTTGCCTCTTCAATTGTCTTACCAATTTTTTACTTTCTTGTTCTTGAATTTATGTTTCTTCCTATACGATTTGATGCTCCTTTTCTTTGAAGTGTTTACACACCACATTTTCTTCCCCATTTCAGTCTCACATCACCCTTTCGTTCTTTTAGCTTCTCCTCTATTTTCTTCATAGTTTCTCCAATATACACCCTATCGCATTATTTCACTTAATTTTATAAATAGGGTAAACGATTGTAATTCCATGACATTTGGAAAATTCGTGACTGTTAGATTTTACATTATAATTCTCACCACTAGATGACTCCACAAGTATTGTTTGTATTCTCCGTGATTCTTATAACTCGACAACTCTTAGTAATGCCGTGGTTGTGCAAAGTATTACGAAATTAGCAATGTCATTATATTAACAACTTTTATCCGACCTTTTTTTACTTCATCTTGCTGTGGGCACAACATTCTTGAGTGGTTAATATGTATAATATATTGAAGCCAAGCATGGCAGGGTGTAAGTAAGTTTATGCATTTTGTATTTCAAGAAAACGTTACGTCTTATTTATGCAAGTGTTTCGAAGAATAAACAGAGAAAGAAATAGGTCTTCTAATATCTCAACAAAGGAACTAGATAAATAGAGAACTTAATTTTTAAGGAGTGTTCAGAGAAAGAAATAGGTCTTCTAATATCTCAACAAAGGAACTAGATAAATAGAGAACTTAATTTTTAAGGACTGCTAAGAGAGAGTCCCGGGTTGGAGTTACTGGTCTCCCACCAGGCGCCTCCCCAGGTGGCGGATGGGGGAATGCCGACCAGATATGGTGGGTACCGGAAATATTGCGGGGACGGACCAAAACCAGTACTGCTGCCTTGTAGTTAGTAGAGGGATCTACAAAGGCTAGGGAAAGATAACCTCGAACAAAATATCATGGTGAATGGAAGCAGCTTCTCCGATACCGCCCTGAAGCTGAAGATGAATGACATCGGCAAGGCTCAGAGATGGACAGAGGACATCTTGAATGTCTGCCTTTACTGAGAGGTCGTAGAGCTGACAACTCTACACCGCTAAAACATGTCAAGAAATAGTAACAGATGGTTCATGGATTCTCCTGGGCTAAAATATTCCGGAGGTAAACTAATCCCTCATTCGGATCTCCGGGCGGGGACTGCTTCAGGGGGCTCCAAGGACAGGATTAAGAAAGACCTTAGAATATTAACGTGGAACGTACGAACGTTATACCAAACGGGTGCTTTTCAGGTGGCGGTACGCTAGACCGAGAAGTACGGGCTAGACATATTAGCGATGCAAGAAGTTCGGTGGGAGAGTCAAGATAGCATCCGATAGGGCAAGTACACTTTCTGCTACGGTGGAACACAGTCTCACGATTTCGGAACAGCATTCCTCATTAAGAACAGTATCCTTCAGGCGGTTCAGAATATAGACCTCGTAAACGAAAGACTATCGTACGTTACGATACGTACTCGATGGGGCAACACGGTTTTAATAAATGTCTATGCTCCGACCGAGGTGGCTAATGATAACGACAAAGATATATTCTACGATGAGCTAGAAAGGTTGTTTGACCGATTACCGAAGTATAATTCGAAAATTGTGTTGGGTGATTTCAATGCAAAGGTAGGGAGGGAAGAAAAATATAGACCTACTATAGGCAAATACAGTCTTCACGAAAAGACCAACAACAATGGAGAAAGACTGATAACTTTCGCGATTTCGAAAAACTTACTGGTAAAGAGCACGTACTTTGAACACAAATACACATGGGTATCTCCGGACGGCAAAACTCTCAACCAGATCGATCACGTATTAGTAGACAGACGAAGACACACCAACATAATGGACGTTAGGTCGTACAGAGGAGCGGAAGGTGACACCGACCATCAATTAGTGATCACAAAAGTAAGGGAAAAGTTATGCATCGTGAACAGAGAAAGCAAGGGGTCAAAACAACTGGAATTCGAAGTTAAGCGATTAAATAATCCTAGCATAAAAGCAGATTACCAACTCGAATTCTCAAATAGGTTCGTGATCCTAGTCGAGTGGGAGGCAATTCGTGAAACAATTAAGAGCGCAGCGAAGGAACGTGTAGGTGAGAAGAAACAACAGAAAAACAAACCTTGGTTTGATGAAGAACTTAAGCTTCATGAGATATGAAAACAAGCAAGGCAACGATGGCTAAGTAATAAAAGCGAAGCAAATACCAATCACTATATGCTGTTACGGCCGATACAATTCATTTTATCTTATCTTTAACCAACCACTACAGTAACGAGAAACGAAACGCCACACTCGGGTTCAGAAACAAAAAGCGAGAATATCTGACGCAGAAGATTGAGGAAAACGGGAAGACAAATAACATACGAGATCTATACAAAGGGGTAAACTCGTTAAGAAAAGGTTACCAGCCGAGGTTAGAAATGAACGTGGAGATCTTCAAGTGGATCCGACTAAAATTGTCGATGTGTGGAAAAGTTATTTCGACAAACTTCTTAATGTACACAACGGGGAACAAACAGAGCAATTTGAAATCCATACCGCAGAACCGTGGATTCCCGAACCTAGCTAGGTCGAGATCAAAATGTCGGTAAAGAAACAGAAATTTCAAATCACCAAGAATAGACAATATTCCAGCGGAATAAATTAAAGCGGGAGGAACGGCACTAATCAAGGAACTACATAAATTGATAAGTGCTATATGGAGAAAGGAGGAGCTCCTAAAGAAATGGAAAACCTCAATAATTGTTCCGATTTACAAAAAAGGCGATAAGTCGGACTGTAATAATTACCGCGGAATCTCGTTACTTCCAACCTGTTACAAGGTGTTAATTAATATTCTGTTAACACGCCTAAGTGTATACGTAGATGAAATAATTGGAGATCGCCAATGTGGATTTAGAATAAATAGATCCACGTTGGACCAGATTTTCGCCTTGAGACAAATTTTGGGGAAGAAATGGAAATTCAAAGGGACTCTTCACCAGCTATTCATTGATTTTATGATTCTATCAAAAGGTAAAAGTTATACAGTATCCTGATACGACTTAGAATCCCGAAAAAACTGGTTCAACTAGTGAAGATGTGTCTCAGCGATCTCATAAACAGAGTACGGATATGTAGTAATATGTCAGATAGTTTCAAGATTCGCAACTGTTTGAAACAAGGCGATGCCTTGTCGCCACTAATTTTTAACTTTGCGTTAGAATATGCGATTTTAAAAATTAAAGGGAACAAAACGGAAATATCATTGAATGGTTTGAAGCAACTGTTTGTATACGCTGATGGTGTAGGGGACGATATAGATGCACTACAAAGCAACACCGATGTCTTAGTAGAAGCGTGGGATGAGATGGGTCTACAGGTAAACATAGATAAAACAAAATACATGATAACAAGCCCAAACACAGGGAATGAAGGAAATAAAAACATAAGAATTAAGGATGAAGTCATAGAGAAAGTAAATAAATTTAAATACTTGGGAGCATACGTAACAAGCAAAAAGGAGGTCACGGAAGATAAAAAGTCGTTTAGTTTCGGGCAATGCATGTTTCTATTCAGTCCAGAAACTTCTAAGCTCGCGATTAATATCAAGAAAGTTAAAATTGAAAATATATAAAACGGTTATTCTGGCGATGATACTTTATGCTTGCGATAGCTGGAGTACGACCCTAGCAGATGAACATAAATTACACGTGTTTGAAAATAAGGTTTTGAGAAAGATATACGGGCCGAAACAGGACTAGATTAGTGGAGAATGGAGGAGACTGCATAATGAAGAACTCCACGGACTGTACGACTCACCAGATGTAAAAATAATGAAATCGCGACGTCTAAGGTGGGCAAGTCATGTAGCTCTGATGGGGGAAAAACGAAGATTATATTCTATCCTGGTTGGAAGGCCGGATGGAAAGAGGCCATTGGAAAGACCGAGGACGTCGTTGGGAGGACAATATTAGAAGAGATCTTCGAGAAGTAGGTGTTCGTGATGAAAACTGGCTTGATGTTTCCCAGGATAGAATCCAATGGCGAACGCTTGTTACTGCAACTATGAACTTCAGAGTTCCATAAGCCAAAGCGTTAGTTTAGTTAGCTAACGGAAAGAATCAGTCCAATATCTCAACAAACAAACTAGCTAAATCTTTACTTTCTTTAATAACTTTACTTTCTTTAAAATGCTGTATGATTTTCTGTAAGCCTCCTTAGTTTTTGTAGTTAAAACTTCCTGTTTACTTAATATCCACTCGTTATCATAAATAATATTTATGCAAATATTATATGCACTTGCACATGTGTGCTGATAAGATGAAAGGAGAATGGAATACATACACACACACACGACTACCCACATCGACATTTCACAGCCAGCTTGCTCTATGAATACACAGGCGGTTGGAGAACGAAAAACGGATTATACAGCCATCCCTCAATTTAATCCTATTTGCCTTTGCACATGCTGTAGGATTGTGCTCTGTTAGATCCGGAGTAAGTACTCTGTTTAATGCAAATTTCCGTGTTGTTGAAGGGTTTGTGTTATTCTATTCACAAGCTGAATGTTACCTCTAAACAAAGTTTGTGTTACCAGAGAGAGTTTATAGTATAAAGAGGAACGGGAGGGAAAGAATATGGGTACAGCGTGTGTGAAAAGTCACTCTGCCGTTGAAATAGTGAAGTAAAGTTGTAATAAAATTGAAGTAGTACTAACAATAATACTGTTTCTCCTACATCAATGCTGGAAATGTTCCTCAGAGACCTGAAGATATGGCTGGATACGACACCAAATATTTTGGAACGAATTCTTGAGGATGACGGGAGGAATTTCTGCTATACGTTGGGTAATTTCGGTCTTTGGCTCTTTTAGTGTCTGCAATGTCCTCGTGCACCTGTCTTTTTAGTGCACCCCGAGAGATAAAATTACAAAAGAGACATGTCAGGAGACCCAGCAGGCCAGATTCGACGCAATTGGCAATGAATTGTTCCAAAATGTTGCATCAGCCATATGCGCAATTTTTGCTGGCACTTTTACTCACGTACCGATAACTCGCAGTCCATAATGGCTAGGCTTTACCGTTCTATATGTAGGCAAGCCACTGACGCTATCCACCGACAAGTGCGGTACCGTTTGCCGTACTGCGTGCAACACCAAGATGTAAAACTTTCATGTCATTACGAATTTCTCAGTGTAGTGACATTGGGATACCCTAGGTCTAAGAACTAGAAATCTTCAAGATTGAAACTGCTTCCAATAGAACGCTTGTCTTAAGTGTATTTTTGTCCTTTGGGTAACTCTCTTACGCTGGGTTAAGGTAGAAGAGTGGATGTTGGAAAAAAGTTTGTAAGGACCTAATTGGAAAGTATCACCCGGACATTTGCCTAGTGTGATTGACGAAAACCCCTAAATGAACCTCAGTCAGGATTGCTCGCCGCAGTAAGCGTTTCCAATATCTTTCAATTGCTAAGCCAACACTCTACCTACTGAGCAACGGGCGGTCACCGTCGGTGCCCCGGATTTCCGGTACAGGGGCGTAACACCGCCCAGCAGACGTCGCCTAATTGTCGTGTCTTTTCAAATCCGAATCCAAAACACTCCGTGTCAAAAACAAACTTGACTAACTCTCTGGTAATTCTACTGGCACCTACTTAAACACTGTACTGTTCGATTAAATTCCAGACCACTTCGCCAAGTTCTTGAAAGAATCCCAGTCATGTTAGCAGTATAAGAAAATGTCATTTGTTCCATAAAACGTAGCTAAATCTACATGAGAACTACTCGGGAAAGAACTTGGCTAATTTTTATATATCAAAACTTCCATATGCTGAGACATCTCTCTTTTTTCTACTGCTTGTGAACTTGCCTTTGTTTTTCACGCGGAGTGTTTTGGATTTTAATATCACAATATTTTGTAAATTTAATTTTCTATTTAGGGGTAGGTTTTGATGGTTGATGGTAGTTAGGGGGGTAGGTTAGCTGTTGTTGCTACTCGTTTCTGAAAAGATCACGTTGAGACATTTTCAACTATATGTAACATACTATATATCGGATCACTTTATTTAAGGGATACTTTTGGGGGTTGGTGGGGTTTATTGGTATGTTACCCAAGACTTTGGACTTCTCCGGAGGTTTACAAGTAACACCCTAAGCATGTGTATAATTTTGTATTTTTAGTTATTCGGGAACACGTCAGAACATGTATATTGATTTTACAATTTGAGGGGTTATTGTGCCCCCCCTAGGGATCGCACCCCAGATTTTGAATCTTTCTGGAGCTTTACATGTTACCCCCTGAGCATGTGTAAAGTTTGGTATTTCTAGCTAGTCGGGAACATGTCAGTGAGAGAGTCAGTCAGTGATTGACTGGACACGAAAAAAGCCTATTTGGGGGGCTTATAACTCATCGTCCCATGAACCCTTTGACTTGAGGTTTGTTAGTTTTATAAAAGATCTTATTACTAGTAAACGTTGGTAATTTGATGTTACTGGGGTAATGAATAAGTAAGCAATGATGTCTTTAAAATGGTAATTTAGCTCTTGTTTGGTCTTTTTTTTTTTTTTTTAGTGTTTCGTGTAAAGCTACTTGGCACCGCACGTCGGGTAGGCTTGGAACTTGGCTGCGTGCGCTTCCCCTCATGCTGAACATGATGTCGGCCCCACCTTAGCCGACGAAATGCTGCCGTCGGGCCAACGTCACCTAGCTTGCTGGGAAAAAACATAAAACAAAGAAGAACGAAAGGAAAATGAAAATGAAGAGGGAACGAAACAGAAAGAAAGAAAAAAACAAGCACAAATAGAAAGAAATAAAGGAAGAAAAGTAAAGAAAGAAAAATAAAAGAATGAAGAAATGGAAAGAAAGAGGGAAAAGAAAGAAAAGACAGAGAGAAAGAAAGAAAGAAAAATCAGAGACAGACAGACAGAATGCAAGAAAAAAGAAAGAAAGAAGTAAAATAGAAACAGAAAGAAAGCATAAAAAGAAAAAAAAGAGAAACAGAAAGAAAAACAGAAAGTAGAAAAGAAAAAAAGACAAACTCAGAGAAAGAAAGAAAAGTAAAAAAGAGATAAATAAAAAGAAAGAAAGAGGGAAGGAAAGAAAGAAAGAAAAAGTAAGAAACAAAGATTGAATGAAAGAAATAATGAAGAAAAGAAATAAATAATTCAGAAATTTAAAGATAGAAAAAAATAGTAGCAGCTAATGCAATTAATAGCGAACCGGCGCAAAACGCAGTAGCAACATCCAAAAAATGGAACACAGAAACATATGGTTTCACACAAATCCCAAAGTCTCTTTTCCTTAAGAAAAAAAAAAGTTCTAAAACTTAACTGTCATGCAGTAATAAATTTCTCAAAGTTATATATAAAAAATATGCATGTCACGTTCAGTATGAAAAATAATAACATGTATCCGGAAACACGAAACCATTTAGTTCGTTTTGATATATCAATTTTCCACCATCTTTCTTTCTTTCAAGTCTTCTTGAAGAAGAGGAACAGAAAAGGTTATTCTCTGCTCTCCATTTTGTAAAGCATCATTTCAACGTCTTTTCAACCTTTCATAAAATGAAGTCATATATATATCTATCCTTTTATGTATTTTTTTTCAGCTTCGTTTTACATTATCAGTCTTAAAACCTTTTTTTTTTTTATTTTTCATCTCAAATTTTCCCTCGCTTATAAAATTCCATTCACTTGTCATTCCCCTCCCTCTCTTTGCCACCAAGAAACGCACACCCCTCCTCCCTGCTATTTGTAACTTTTCTAGTCATTTTTTTTACCCCTTTCTTGGAATGAAACGAGAAAAATGGGACGCTGATAATAATAACAATAATAATAATAAAACCCCCAAGGAGAGAGAGAGAGATAGGTTTATTGTTACAGTTTGCATGCCAAGGAAAAACGTTTTTTTGAGTGACGTCACTAGGCTCGGCATTGTTGTCCAAGACGTTGAGTGATGTCAGTCTACTAGATACAAGACTGGCTAACAAAAGAGAAGCAAAGGATTCTGAGAGAGAGGGGAGGAATTAATAGACGGGAAAAAAATCCCGGAGATCTTTTACCGCGATGTTCTTTTGTTGATGAGATGAATAAAAACCACAAAAAATGTTTTCATTCAGATGCATCGTAGTAGGGAAAGAATTCATAGAAATATTTTTCTAAATTTTTATGTTAGGGTATTTAAATTTCTCTGTATGTTTTAGGTTTTCTTTTCCATCGAGTGTGCTGAGCAACCGAAAGTTCTTGTTTTGTATTGTCAAGGTTCCGTGGGACCAAGGATTTTGCCAGCATTTTCAGTTTGGCGGAAACGGGAGGTGTAAAGCTATAATTAGAGATTTGCAGACTTTCTATAGGTTTTTAACAGCATTTTTGTTTTTTAATTTAGAGAGTTGACTCCTTCTTCATTGGCTAATATGGTCGATATAGCTCATATTGGATCAAGTTGTGTATCACAAGCAAATTCTACATTATATTATGATCATTGTAGGTCTTCATTTCCTATTTTGATTTTAAATTGGCTAATACGTAGAGAATAGGGGTGGGTGGACCGGATCCTAAAGGAATCGAGTAAGATCTGGATCCTCGAGTCGTAGGTTCGGATCCGAATCCCTGGTTCGAACTTCCGGATCAGGATCATTATAGTTCCAGAAACCAGGTGCGGATATTCGATTTGAAAAGATCCGGATTTGAATCCTCGGTTGCAAGATCCGGATCTTCGGTTCCAAGATCTGGATCTGCGGTTCCAGGATCTGGTTCCGGGTACCCGGTTCCAATAGTATCTGGAACAGGATTCGAGTAATGTGGATCCGAATCCATGTGCCCATCTCTGGTAGCGAAACGTGTTAAACTTCTTTTGTGAATGATAATTTTGATAACTCCATGTCCTTTCGAGTAAGTTTGGTTTTCTTTACTTTAAGCAATTATATTAAGCCTGTTTCAAAAATCTCTACCCCCCTTTTAAAATAATTTAATTGTTATGAGGCTGCCTCCTGAAATATTCTATAAATCTAAATGAATCGTATCTTATTAAAAAGGCATACGTTCAGTAGCACATGTTTTCAGGAAATTGAGAAAAAACTTTTTAGAATTGAAAAGAATTAAGTGAGATTAATTCTATGCGACATAGCTGGTTCGATGGTTGAAATGTCGATGGTTTGAGATTAGTTTTCAGGGCCATCTTCGACTTCTGGAATTAAAAATTACTACCGATTTAGTTAAGAAACATTGTTCTTTTTTCTTATTAATTATTTAACTAAGACTTTCTTTCTCACATTTTTAAAATTTTTCTCCACACTGTCAATAAGAAAGTTGTTCCGGGAGTTGAGAAAATTTTTATCATTTAAGCCATAAAAATTGATGTTTACCTGGACTTCTTGAGAAGATATAAAGTTAATTTTGAACTCAGTTTCTAATATTTAATAATTAATTTACCCGGAAGGTCTTTCTGGTTTCCATAATACACATATAAGTAACACTAAAATCAATCTAGTCTTTTCAAAGTAATAAACAAGTTAAAAAACAGTCAAAGGAAAATAACACTCAAAAATAAAATGCCTTCCGACATTTCAACATATTGGCGCCAGCTTCTGCATGATTTTGTGACTATTGTTGAATATGTGTAGGAGAACAGAGAATTGATTTACGATCATGTGTTAAAACTTAGTAAAGAAATGTAAAAAACAAAATCATATTTATATATCTCATAGAAATTATATAAGTACGCCTACACGATTAAAAAAAATAATCAAATAATAAAATATTACCCACGGTTGAACTCTGAACGGTGAAAATCGAGACGGGTGGCAACCTTGGTTTTGTCTGAAGAAAGTTTTGCTAGTACACTAAAACTATTACGCGTATTTTTACATAAAATTATGACGAAAATAAAAGAATATTATATAGACAAGATAGATGTTCAGTGTCTCGATAAATTCAATGTCTCTAAGTGTGAAACCAAAATAATTAGTCATGGGGTAATAGTGTACGTAGTTATTTTTTTTCAAAATAGTTAGAAATGTAAGCCACTATTGCAGCATAAATTACACCACAGCGTGTACAAATAAGTTAATATAGTTTAATTAACAGAAATAATGTATTAACAGCGGTATATTAGTTTGTAATTCAGAACTAAAAACAATGGTTTTACTAGATCCGGAAATAGCGCTTTAGGACAACTAACTTTTAAAAATGAAGACCTGAATTGCAAAGCATCCCAAGTCCACTTTTTTTTTTCGTATTTTCATATTTCTGTTCGTTCGGCATCTCGTATGTTCCAAAACCTATCCACTTCAATAATAGTACATCTTAACTCCAACAACAACAAAAAAAAAACTTTTTTTTAATACATAAAATTTCGGCTGAATAGAATAACATCCCAAGTCCTTTGACTGTTTTTTTTTATTCCTCCTGAAAAAAAAAAAATACTCCAGTGAACTTGGGATGTTTATCAATTGAAGGATAAGGAGAAAAATAAAACAAGGAATGTTACAAAAATGCTTTTCCGAGAAAAGCATGTTTTAATGTTGAAAACCTTGTACAAAGCAATGAGTTCGCCAATCCCTTTGCCGCTTTTTCCATGGATAGTTCTATGTTTCGGCACGGAAGGAATATTCAGTTCAATGGTAGGACGGTTCAACAACAGAAAAAGCACAGAACCCGAAAAAGCCCCAAAATGGACATTCCTTGGTTTTCCTCTTACCGTTCAATTCAGATCTTCAATTTGTGAGTCTTGACTCAGAGACGAAAAATTTATAT
Organism: Lepisma saccharinum; assembly: GCA_022664845.1. Taxonomy (NCBI): domain Eukaryota; kingdom Metazoa; phylum Arthropoda; class Insecta; order Zygentoma; family Lepismatidae; genus Lepisma; species Lepisma saccharinum. The sequence goes on from JAGDQP010012267.1 coordinate 32,306, forward strand.
TTAAACCTTAAGTTAAACGTCCATTGTTGGAATATATATCAAAACTGGACATTAGGCGTCCGGTTTGAACTTGTAACCGCATACCGGACGTTACCCTAAAAACCGGATCCTAATTGAAGGGGCTGAATATTTTGTATATTCCTTGGAGGTGTGAATTGAGTGGAAGGTGAGTTTTCTAAAAATTTGTAATAGCGTCAGAACTATGAACGGATGCAACGTTTTTAAGTTTATTGGAGTAGTGGAAGCGGGTTAAAATTGACTTACACAAAATTTGAAAATGACAAACTGACAAAACAGTGAAGTTAAATAAAATCATAATAATTGAAAACAAATGAGAATTGGGAGTAGCACGAAATAATATCGGAAGGTTGTATTTTTTTTAGAAATGTGGGAAACGTATGTGTTTTAAAATAATTTTAGAAATATTTTTAGAAGTCTTCCCTAATATTTAATTGTTTCGCAATTTCCTTCGCTAAAAAATTAAAAGTAAAATATAAAAAAGTTCTTAAATGGTTTAGAAAAAAAATACATTTAAAAATCTGAAATATAACAATAATTTTAAATTTTTTATTAAGAATTCTTTTGAAAGAGTGAATTTAAAAAAAAATATATTTAAAAAATGTAAAATAAATACATTTTTAAACACCAAATTAAAAAAAATATATTTTACATTGGGATTAAAAATATTTTAAAATTATCTTCTTAAAGAAATATTATTCTTTTTCAAAATTCTTTTATATCACCTTAAATTATTTTCTAACCTTTCTCTCTTTTGAACTGCTAATATGAATATTTAATAATACACGATTATTATTTAATAATATTTAAAATTATTTTAAAAGCTAATAATTTAACAAGACTTTCCTCGGATTCTTTTGTAGTTTTCAACATAGTCATTGAGATATCGTGAACTGAATTTAAAAGTATATACAAACCTTAGTTAATAACAAAATTATATTTAGATATATTTTTAAGATTTTCACTAATTATTGGATGAATAATATATATAACCTAATGTCTGTTTCTTCGTGTGTTTGAACATGATACAACTCTACACGCCTGCATTGATTTCAACCAAATTTTGCATACGTGTTCCTTGGGTGCAGATGCTTTTTTCTGGTGATTTCTACTCATTACATTCATCCACATACACTATTTGAGAGGAAATTACGTTTTTCGTCTGACATTGTTTTCGTACCAGTGATGGACACGACAAAAACTTGGATGCTCCAGTAATGGACACACTGTTTCACTCAAAATAATTTAAATCATTGCTGATGTTTCGAATATGAGTACAAAACAAGATTATATGTTTAATATTGTTCTTCGATTATCTGATTATTTCGAGATCATTCCGAAAGTCCTGGGTTCGAAACCAGCGGTTGACCATCCTTACTGAGATTTTAAAAGGTTTTTCTCCTCAGTCATAAGTCATAACAGACAAATGCCCTAATGGTTCCTTCAACTTAGACTTGTCCAACTCCTTCCCGCTTCCTTTCCCCTACCCTATCCCGGTCTGAGCCATAGATTCCATGTGGCCATAAAAATGTAAATTCTAACTTGCCATGAATAGTGTCCAATATTACAAATCATTTCATTAATGGGCATCCCCGCGTCCATCATTGAAAACATGGGACCAAAAAAAAATCCTGACAAACTTATCGTCATGAAGACTAAATAATGTTTCTCAAATTGAAATAAAACAACCAACAGAATTATGATTGCACTCTCGGAGTTGCGGAGAGTTTAGCGCGCTCATATTTTGCGCGCGTGTTCATGAGTTCAATTTTCCGCTGAGAGCTATTGAACGGGGTGGTTCGGAGCCCACTTTACCAGAACTGTAAGTCTTGTCCTTAAAAGCTCACCAGCTCTCTTAGGACGTTAATAACAAATCAGTCAATCAATGATTTTGATTTCAACCTAGTAAGTAATGAATAGTACGTGTCCATAGCTGGACAAAAACTGACTTTGTCGTATCGGTAATGGATAAAACCCATGCAACCATAGACATCATGTCAGAAATATGAGATGAAACCAATGACGAGCGAATAATATTCAGTGTCATCAGGACATACTATTTTAAATTTTCCCATGTAAGTGAAATAATTACCGCCCTTAGGCAAATCGTATTTTACTACTTTTCTCTTCAAGTGTCCATTACCGGTACATTTTTTTATTTAATATATTATTTTTAATATTTCCATTAAATGAATGTCATTAACATATATTACATACCTGGATGTTAGATAAAAAGTTAGATAAAAGTACAGACAACCATTACATAATTAGTAATAAAATACATGATGGGCCCCAAAGAGCGTATAGGCTCACACTAAGGGGCAAACTCTAGATGGTAACACTGTTCTAAAAGAAATTGCAAAGCAATAATTTGGAAAGAAATTATAAGTCTTTTTCTGTATCTATAAAGGTTCTCAGTAATATTTTGACAAAAGAATTTGTGTATCTGTAAAAAGTTTCCAAAGGTATTTTTTTACTTCATTTTTAAATTTGGGAATAGATTTTATGGTCTTTATGTGTTTAGGTAAAGTATTATAATTTTGACATAAATTATATTTAACACTATTGGTACCATAAGTAGAAGTTTTAATGCTATCAATGCTGATTTGCTCTGTTTGTCTGGTCCTATGTCCATCCACTTCATTCCTTTTTATCAACAGTAAATTACTGTGCATATTTCCACCCAGTGCTTTATGAACGTAGGTACATGAATGAATTTTAAGTAATATTTCCAGCGGAAAAATATTTGTTTCATAAAACAAACTCTTACTTGGATGATACAACTGATAACCATGCATTATTCTAATAGCTTTTTTTTTTGTAATAATACAAGTTTATGTAATCTTGTTTTGTTTGTGTGACCCCAGATTGTACATAAGTATATCAGATGACTTTGTATAAATGCGTTATAGACAATTGTTTTAACATTCAATGATAAAACGTTCTTGAAACGGTGCATTATTCCAACAGTAGGGGCTACCTTTTTTTCTAAAAACGTAATATGCGATTCCCAAGAAAGATGTTGGTCAATTTTTAATCCTAAATATGTTATACATTCCACTCTTTCCACTACTAAATGTTTTGTACCGATTTTATTTGGTAGTTCTATCTTTGACAAAGGTTTGTAAAAAAGATTACAAAGACAGACTTCTCTAAGTTTAATGATAGACAGTTTGTGCACAACCAATTGTATAAAGTAGACATATCTTCTTCAATATAGGTTTTCAATTGATCCATTGAATCTGCTTTGTAAAATATTGCACTATCATCTGCAAATAATGTTATTTTCCCTTTCAGATTCAACAACTGTACATCATTTACATATATTAAGAATAACAAAGGGCCTAAGATTGATCCTTGGGGTACACCGTATTCTATTTTTAATTGACCACTTTCTTTACCATTAACTGACACATATTGAGATCTATTTGATATATAACTTTTCAACCAATTGAGAGGTAATCCTCTAAATCCTATCGTTTCCAATTTAGCTAGAAGCATTTCATGTTTGAGTGTATCAAACGCTTTTTTAAAATCTATAAATAGTCCTGCTGCTAATTTATTATTGTCCAAGGTTTCTTGTATCTCAACCACAACATCAGTTATAGCATTTAATGTACTAGATTTTCTTCTAAATCCATATTGATATTGATAAAAGAAATTTATAGAGTCAAGATATTTTATCATTCTATCATAGGCACACTTTTCAATCACTTTAGATATACAACACAATATCGAGATTGGTCTATAATTATTAGGATCTAAGTTATTTCCACCCTTATATGCTGGTATTACCGTAGCAATTTTGCCTTGTTCCGGGAAAACTCCTGAACTAAACGAGAAATTAACTAACTCGGATAATGTGTTACTAATGGTATATTTGCATTTAATTAAAAATTCATTGTGTAATCAATCTCGTGTTTTATTCTTCTTATTCTTCAATGTATTAATGATGTTAATGACTTCTGCTGGAGTAACAGGAATAAAATAGAAACTAACATTAGAAGGTAGGCCTATATGTATAATCTGCTTATGATTTGAAATTTTGGGTATTTTGTTGGCTAATTCTTTACCAATATTTACAAAATGATTATTTAATATCTTAGGTATTTCATCATCATCTAATCTAATACCATCTACTTGAAGTTGTATATTTGGTACATTACTCTCAGATATCTTGTTTGTCAATAACTTTGTAACGACTGCCCAAAATCTCCTACTGTCAATTAGGGATTCACTAATTCTTTTGTTATAATAATCATTCTTTTGATTCACTGAATTTCTAAGTCTGCTATGCTCTCCACGTATATTCTCGTTATTTGGAAATCTCTTTAATAAAGAGAAATACTTATCTCTCTTCTTTACTAATTCTAATAATTCATAATTTATCCACGGAGATTTTCGTTTATAACCTTTTCTTTTAGTATCTTGGATACTTTTTGCCTTGGAACTTGCAACACAAATACCTCCCTTAAAATAATTAATTAAATGATTATATTGTTCGTCGATACAGTTCTCATTCAAAATAAAATTTGTATTCATAAAGTAATTATTGAGGCAACCTAGGACATGGTTTATCATAAGAGGCTACTCGTTGATCGCTTACATTACACAGCAAAATATTATGATCACTAATATCAACGGAAATATTATTTACCATCACTCGTTCACATAAATTGGTTACCAGTACATGATCAAGTAATGTTTTGCTAGAGTGGGTTATTCTAGCGGGATATTTCACATTTACCTGAAAGAAGGCATTACTTCTACAAAAAATGTTGATATCTCACTGCTTCAGGCAGATATGATTTTAAAGTATCTATATTAACATCACCAATTAGTAAGATAGAGGTATTATTACATTTCACAAACAGATTTTCCATGTCATCAAGAAAATCTTTACTATGACGCGAGTGTGGATTATACATTCCAATTAATGTATACGCTTTTGATGGCAGATTTATTTGTAAAGTCAACGCGTTATACACCTTGTCAATACGGTTTATTTCTCTACAATTTAAATCCTCACGAACGTATAAAGCAATATCTCCAGCTCGGTCAAAATTCCTACAAACATAATGTATATTGTAACCTTGAATATTATAATATTTTATTTCTTCATCATAGAACTAAATTTCAACAACTATTATTACGCCAACTTTCTGTAACTTACTTAAAAGTAGTTCTATTTCATCGATTTTATTTCTCATACTTCTTCATTTTGGTAGAGAATAGTAAACATTTTTTCACTCTTTAAGTTAGGATAATGTTTACAGTAACTATCTAAATTATCGTAATAATATTCATATTGATTCATTCTACTTACATCATCCTCCGGATTACATAATTCTTCAGAATTTATTCTTGTTAATTGAAGTTCCTTGGTACTTGTTTCTCATCTATTGTCGAGGGATTTTTGCTTTCCTGTTTCTGTTGTGGTAGGAATTCTTGACACAGATGAGTGAGAGGGAAGGGGAGTTTTCTTCGCAACATTGGAGGAGGGAGAGGGTAGGGAAGCATTCTTCTGAGCACTTGTGGCTAAAACAAGCTGTTTGAAGGAGGATGGGTCACTGACAGTTAGTTTTTCTTTCTTTTCTCCATTCCAGCTGAAGACCGCCGTGGAACGTGTACATTAAGTATTATCTCATATTGTAAGATTTGTTCTTTCTTTCACTTTTTACACACTTCTCTATCAATGTCTTACTTAATTTTAGAAATTAGTTTGTAATTTTGTTTGATTAATTAATTACATATATATATATATATATATATATATATATATATATATATATATATTTTTTATAAAGAAATTTTACTATTTTTTGGGATGCTTAATATAGCATTTTTTTTTTTGACTAATTGGTTTAGGTATTTTTAGTTTATATACAGCTTAAAGCAATATTTATTTATTTTCTTTCTAATGAGAACATGTTGTGAGCAGAAGCTAAAGGTATTTTAAGTCACAAAAAGTGCCACAATCTAATTAATAAAAACTGCAATTTCATTGTTACTAACAATGAAATAAATCTATTGTTTCCATTTATAAGTTAGAAAATAAATTTATTTCATTTCTTTATAACAATATAAATTTTAAAAAAGAATGAAATTTTAAAATCTAAACATTTCAAATTTGTGTTTACAACAATCCACACTTAAATTTAAATCGTAAAAAAAAAGTATTAGAATACATAAAATGTACGTTACAATCATCTAATTTAAACAATATATAGTTTAGATTTTTAAATTCAAATTTCGATTTTTGCAAACCAAAAATATTTAGATTTAATGTTATAAATCAGATTAAATGTGTACTACTAGTAGTAGTAGTAGTTGCAGTCGTATTTCTAGTAGTAGTAGTAGTAGGACTATTAGTGTTGCCAACGTATTTTAATCAATCCGCACCAATGGGCGGGTAGTTTGACTAGCGTATGATAAGTTAAAATAATCCTTGCATTATTTTTGTAAATTGAATATTTCTGTTAAGAAACAGTACTACATGATAATTCAAAGACTCAAAACAATTTTTAAGAGTAGAACCAAGATTTCATAATGCATTTCCCACAGGAGGAGGATGTGTCTCACCTCATCCCCCATCAAAAAAAATCTCGAAACTTTCCAAATTAAAAACTTTTACGGTTAAAAATCGATAAAACCACGTGAAAACTCAATTTTAAATTTTGCTGATTGCATCCAATTTTGGGTTTAGATCCCCCCCCCCTTCCCTTCTCCCACACTAGAGAGCTGGCAGAATCATTGTTCAAATGTTATACGACATTTATAACATTTCAAATTTAAAAAAAAACTTTTTTGTTTCCTAAATTATAAGTTCATTGACTCAGAAAAACGTTTCATTTTTTTTTCTTTTGCCTGAATTCTCAGAATATTAATTTAAAATAGGTTCCAATTATATTTGTTGAAATAATACATATTTCCCTGTTGGAAGCTATTCATTGGATTTGCCCTTTTTTTTAGCTTGTCAATTGTAAAAACACGACACATTGTTTCAGTTTTATTTATTTAAAATTTACAATGAATTAAAACAAAAACAGTCACAAGGATTAAAAACACAAGAAAAATACAGTTAAGTCAATATTAGTACGTATTGCCAAAATAAAATGTACGTTACATAAATAAAATTATACGATGAGCACCGAACAATAGAAAAGGCTGGGAAATAGTTTACACACACACACACACAGAGATATATATATATATATATATATATATATATATATATA
>JAGDQP010012267.1:39661-50767 GCA_022664845.1 Lepisma saccharinum
TATATATATATATATATATATATATATATATATAACAATGTGTATCCAAAAACTTTTTATATTATTTTAGCTGACATTTTATTTTCGCTCTGTTAATTTGTGTACTTTTCTCTTTCCTTAATGATCTGCTACGCATTCCAAAATTGATGCCAGGAAAAAAATGTTAATTTTTAGTACGGGAAATATAACAGTAAAGTTTTTTTTTTAATCCAATACTTTTATAATTACAATATGGGAACTGTTACTTTGTCTACAAATAAGAGTGTCACTTTATTTTTTTTTACACTAGATTTGATGTGTCGCTTTTAAAGTAACACGCTTCATCACACTCTTTTGTTTGCACAAAATCATCACTTTTGTTGATGTATAAAAGGGCTGCTCAAAAGGTGACACACGCGGGGTCACATATGGTACTCGAATAGCCTATGAACTGTCCAGCAGCCAGCGCTAGTATGCGGAGGGACAGGAAAATTTAGGGAAGCACGAGCTGTAAAATATCATGTTACCTTTTATTTGCACACACAAAAATGTGTGTGTGTTTTTTTTTTTTTTGGAGGGGACAATAAAATTTTAGTCAATGCTGGGCCTCCTAGTTCCTACTGGCTGCGAATCCTTCTGCGAAATTCTCATTTATAATTTAATTTAATATATTTTATTTGAAATATTATTTTTCCTCCAAAACATTCTAAGAACGAGTATTTTTTTTAAAGAGCATTACATTTATAAAAAGAAAAGTACTGATCAGCGTTCCAAATAAATTCTACATTCATTCATTCTGAACTATGTTAAACACGTGCGCTGAAACGAAATAACGGCCTGAGTTTTAAATGTCTAAAGACCTTAAATAACATTCAAATTCAAACGAAATAATGGTACCGACAATATACCTTACCACCTGGCGCTACAGACCTTGGTGGGCTTTGCTCTCTTCCACTACCTCCCTCCATTCGATTCTATTTTTGGTCTTTTCTGATGTCCATCCCCGTACTTTCATTACTTTTAGATCATCAGTGACATCATCTAGCCATAGTCGTTCTTTCATAACTTTTTTGGCCAACCTGTTATCGGGCATTCTCGCCATATGTCCTAGCCACCTGATGAGTTCCGCCGTGATAAATCTCACTATCTCTTGATTCTCTATTATTTCATTGACTTCTTCGTTATTTCTGATTCTCCATTCGTCCTGTTCTTTGATAGGCTCATATATTTTTCTGATTATTCTTCTTTCAAATATTGGCAGCGATTTCTCGTTCTCTTTTGTTATCGTCCCCGTTTCTGCGCAGTATGTAATTATTGGTCGGATTAGTGTTCTGTATTTTTTTTATTTTCTTTTGTTTTGTTCTTCTATTCTTACACTTTATTGCCTAGTTGGATCCTCTCTTTAATTTTATTTGTTACGGTATTCTGGCTGTTTACTGTTAAGCCCAGATATTCAAGTTATTGACTTTTTCAAAGTCTTCACCTTCAACTGTGATAGATTTTACATTCCTGTTCTTTGAATCCGGTGTTATGATGATGTACTTGTTTTTTTATGTTTGTTTTCAGTTCCAGTTTATTCACTTCTTTTTCTAACTATGTGTACTTTTCTTTTAATTCTCTGTCTGTGCGTGCAATTATTGCAATGTCGTCTTCATAAGCGCATATTTGGCTGCATTTCGTAAAGATTGTCCCTCTCGTGTCTATTTTCTGCATGGTAGTATGTAGAATTATTATAAATAATCTTGTGGATAAAGAATTCCCCTGCTTTACTCCTCTATAGTATTTGAATTCACTGCTATTCCCCTCTTCAGTTCTCACCATGACTCGCGTTTCCTCTGGTGTCATTTGTGTCTCCTGATAAGTTTCTTGGGTATTTTGAAGTTATGTATAGTTTCTAGAAGCTTCTTTCTGTCTACACTATCGAATGCCTTTTCATAGTCTACGAATAGTACGTGTAGATCTATTCCATGTTTAAAGTGTTTTTCTGTGATTTGTTATAATGCGATTAGTTGATATGTAGTACCTCTGTTTGGTTTGAACCCACATTGATATTCGCCTAGAATGTTCTCCGTATATTTCGTTAGTCTTTCGTTGATTATTCCTGTGAGTATTTTGTATGTCCCGGAGGTCGTACTGAGTAGCGTAATGTTTCTGTAGTTGGAGTACTCTGTCTTGTCACCCTTCTTGTGAATTTGTATTATTTCTGTCTTCCATTTCTCTGACATGCTTTCCTGTTCCCATATTTCTGCTATGAGGTCGTAGACTTCTTGTTTCATTTGAGTTCCTGCGTATTTGATCATTTCTGCTACTATTTCGTGTTCTTCTGGTGATCTATCGTTCCGTAGTTTCTTGATAATTTTGTTCACTTCTTCCAGTAGGTGTGTTTTCTGTATCTTCCGTGTTGATGCTTTCTTGCCCACCGTTGTTTGCTTCTCATTAGCGTCGTTTTTATCGTTCCTGCCGAGCTGCTCCTGGAAGTATTCGTCCCACCTTTCTAGTATCTTACTTTCGTCTCCTACCAATTCACCGTTTTTATCTTTGCATCCTATCTTCTTTGCTTGGATGCCTTTATTTATCTTTTTGATCGCCGCGTAGCATTTTCTTGTTTCATTCTACCCTACAGTTTTCTATTTCCTCTATTTCCTTTTTGAACTTTTCTCTCTTCTTTTGTTTGCACATTTTGTTTGCTTCTTTTCTTAGTTCTATGTATCTTTCATAACTGCTTCTAGTTTCTCTTTGGAGAATTTTTGTCTGGTTTCATTTTTTCTTTTCTAACATGTTCTTGCATTCTTCATCCAACCAGCTACTATGTTCTTTCCAATTCTTCTGTCGAATTGCTTTGTCTGCTGCTATTTTTATTGTCGTTTCTATTATTTTCCATTTTTCTTCCATCGTTAGGTTTTCTATTGTTGTTCTCCACTTTTACAATTCTCTTGTTGTTCTAAATTTTTACAATTTTACATGTTGATTTCCTGTTCATAAGCTAATCTGCTTTCTTCATTCGCAAACTTCTGAGTGTTCCATCTCTTCTTAGTGCCACTTTTAGTATGATCCATTTTGCTTATTTTTTCTCTGAGTTTGGTCTTGACAAGAAAATTGGCTGAGTCACCGTTTGGTCCTCTATGAGCTCTTACATCTATTATTGATGTGGAATGCCTCTGGTTCGTTAGAAAATGGTCTATTTGATTGATGGTGTTGTTGTCGGGTAATACCGCTAAGGTAAGTGGATTCTTTTGTGCGAGAACGACGTACTTTTTACTGTCATCCAATTCCGTATTGCAAATTCTTTTAACAGCGAGCCGTTTTGACTACTTTCTTCGTGAAGAGTATATTTACCAATTACCTTAGCGGTAGCATCCTTTGCTCTTACTTTTGCGTTGAAGTCCCCTAACACTATAATCAGATCATATTTTGGTATGTTGTCACACGTTTCTTCTAGTGTATCATAAAATTCTTCCTTGTCTTCTTTTTCTTCTGTTGGTGCATGAACTGTTATTATTGATATGTTCCTGAACTTTTCTTTTATTCTTAATGTGCTGATACGGGGGTTTATTGGTTTGAATTGTAATACATTCTTTCTCATTTCTTTCGCCACAATGAAACCTGTACCGTATTGTTCGGTTCTTGTAGTGTGTCGCTATAAAAGAGAGCATAGTAGTCTGTCTTATCTATTCTACCAGTTCCATTCTATCTGATTTCCTGCAGCGCGGCAATGACTATGTATGTTGTTTTTGGTTACTTCATTTCTTCCATTTTTCCAGGAATGAGCATTGATTTTGTATTCCATGTTGCCAGTATCAGGTCCTTATCTTTTCTCCTATCGTCTTCGGATACCCTTCCTTTCCGAGGCACATGTGTAGTTTTCTGAACAAGATTTGTTTGACAGGGTAGGGTTGTTAGCCCTACGCCTAACCCCCAACCTGGAGGACTAAGATTTTTTTGACGGTGTTTTCTCCCTTATCCGTATTGTCCGCGACTGCTTATTCGTCAGGTAGTGCCTGCTTATTTCGCAGCTAACCCTCATATCTGAGGGTCTTTCCACTATCCGCAACGCGTGGACGCGCCCGGTCGCATTCGGCATGCGTGGACCTTCTATGGTCCCGGGGCTATCGACAATATAACTGCTTATAAACAGTGAGTCTGAGCGGAGTGTGAGCCTCTACATTGTTTATGTGTCATAGTATAAGGCTGGTTCGAGAGTGCTTTTGCAAGTTGTAAATTACACCTATAATGGTTTAAAAAATATTGCAAATGAATAAACGGGCTATTCTTTAGTATGCGTCGCGCGCTTCCTGAAACAAGACACGTAGCTAGAACTATGTTGATCCAACCTCATCTCAGCTAAATTCAGTTCGTAAATATTCTCATCTCCAGTACATATTTTTTTCGGATTCCGTTCATAGAAAGTAAGCCCGACACAAGCTAAAGTACTACCAATAAACTTAGATGAATAGTGCTCACAACTGAACGAAAGTTAGAAACTTTAAATGATCGTAAAAATTAGAAATATCGACTGCATTTGTAACACATGTTGCATTTTTACTTTACCTTTTTTAAAAAAAAATGAATAATTAGTACAATATTTTCGAAACATCAAATCTTTTGAGTTGAAACAAATGTAACATAGTACCTCAACAGTCGACCGATTTAATTTAATTTTGAAAACAACGTGAGTCATCCTGACTTCTTATTGCTTAAAAACTACTTTGAAGCCATAATTTGCAATATTAGGCTAATCGAGCCTCAACTTTTGTAGGTTACACAGAACTAACGCGGAAGAGTTGAAAAATAGTCAAATAATGAACAAAATGGCTGTGTTTTATTACGAATAACTATAGTCTATGTGATTAAGCAACTTATTCAATCTTAAGACTTTGTAATGTAACATTCCCTTACTGAGCCTAAACTAAACTAAACTTTAAAAAAAGAACCTAATATTTTCTACCACAGTTTGAATAAAACAGAGTAGATGGTACGGTAGTAATTAGTTTAAACTTCCATTTAGGAAAAGATGATAATTACCGTCAACTTATAAACTCTCGATAGGTTTGAGCAAAAGTTTTGGATCACAACCTCCGACAATTTGCTTGTATGGACAGACTAAGTCATAATATCACAGAGTTTAATTCCAAAAGTGTAGTCATTTGATGAAAATTAGGTAAAAAAAAGTTCTTACAAGCATGAAACTTGGTACACATATAGTAATTGGTCACCCAAATAACACACTAAAAATCCCCAAAAATCAAACTTGTGCTACTGCCGCCATCTTGGAAAATGGCGGCCAAAATTAACTTTTTTTTGTTTCAATTTTCATGGAAACAAAGCATCACATCGAAAAAAGTTTCAAATGAAGTTTGTTCAGCATGAAGTTATCAATCTTTTTTGTATCTACCGTTTTTTTCATTTGACTGATCCTAAAGCCACAAAATGATATCAAGCGAAAACGACTTTTTTTTTCAGAAGCCAAAATCCTTAGTTCGGTTAAAAACTTCTTAAAAGTATGGGACTTGCTATGGGGCTTGCTATAGAAAGTACATCGCCAACCAAAGTAACATATGAAAAGTCCTTAAAAATCAAAGTTGTGCTATGGCCGTCATTTTGGAAAATGACACCAAAATTAACTTTTTTCATTTTCGTGGAAACTAAGTGTTAGATATAAAGAAGCTTGCCAGTGTAGTTTAGACCAAGTATATATTCTTCCTAACACTGTCTACATAAAGATCATACAGGCTTAGCTAACATAAATGATGTCCCTGATTTTCGGCATTAAACATACTGATGTTATAAAAATTAAGAATTTTCAACAAACACACTGCATTGTTGTACTACTGTACAATCGGAAGACCTAACAATCGTCAAATGTCAATGTACTAACCGTGCAACGAAATACAACAAATGCTATATTTTATTAACAATATTCTTTTTTTATTACTGAATCCATGACTACATGTTTCAATATTCTAAAAATATTAACACCCGTATACACATACACACATACATTCTCGTGCGTCCGACACAAGTAAATAAACAAATGGCTTGCTCAAGAGTACCCGGCAAGGATCTCACTATCATGGCTTCAGAAATAGTAAGGTATTTGCCAGATCAGTTTTGGGGAGCCATTTGTCGGTAATCGCGACGGAACACAACTTCTCGGTATCCCGGAAGTTAACAAATGATTTGCTAAAGAGTACCCGGCAAGCGTCTCGCTATCATGGTCTCAGAAATAGCAAGGTGTTTGCCAAGTCAGGTTTAGTGAAGCATCTGTTAACTTCCACAGGAACGAGAAATCACACATACATACATATTCGAGAACACAAGCCGCGTACACACAGTCGACCAAGCACTGTGTGAGTTGGTTCTCCGGCGTAAGATCGTGAGGTACAAACGATCTTGCGTCCCTCTACCAACTTTAAAAATACTAGAGGCCCTCACAGAAGGTAAGAGACCTTGACGTGGTTGTGAGGCTTTCAACCAACATCTTACCTGTACCACGAATACCAAAAACCTAACAGAGGTCGTCGGTTTGATCCGTACTCGTCCCATATGGCTTTGTGGTGGACAAACACCGTATGCAGCAGGCTTACATTATTAGAAATTTATCCGACTTCCTAGCAGGCAGGTACTGTTTAAGGATCCGGTAACATTTGAAAAACAAATGTTCATGGTTCTAGAATAGGAAAGTCGTTTTTCAAAGATTTCAGATACAGTTTGCAAAAGTTCACATAAATTTATTTCAAGAACTACATATAAATACAAGGTACTTAAAAACATTGTAGTTACCTACCACCTGCAACGTTTACAGGGTCGACAGCAAGCTGATTTTCAGTCACGGTAGAAGTTTTGTCGCTAGTTCCTCCACAAACCACTACCATTATAGGATTCTATCATTGATCCTCTTCACAGGTGAAACTACCTTCGATAGAGATTGCATCATCAATTACCACAACACGCACCTGTAAGCTGAAATAATACCAATGGCATGATCGAATCCAGTTATCAACAACAATTTGGAATCAATATTTGAGCAGGAAATCATGGGAACAAGATTGGGCCCTTCGTTCTTCCACAAAGCCTTTTGGACAAGTATATCTGCAGTTCCTGCAAGACACACTACCGTATTTCTAAAAAAAATGTACCACCTCCAGATCGACGATATATGTAACTGATGTAGCTCCCACCCACTTCTATGTCCTCGTTAGTGAGTATCTGAACATACTCGTTAGTGAGTATCTGAACTTCTCCCTTTGGTTAGATCGGTCGGACGGTCCTATTGCACAGTACTGGATTAAGCTAATTGTGGGTCCTGAGCTATAGATTCCAGCCCTGAGCCGCTTGCAAACGAAGGTAAAAGAGGCAATCAACACTGCGAAGAAGATGAAGTAGAGACACATAGCATGACGAACAGATGGAAGATAGACTACAAATATTCTACACTGGTACTACCCTAGCCCTTCAGGGGAATAGGGTTACGATCGCTAACGCTAGTGTGTCTAATTTCAAGGGCGAGAGGAATTATACGTAGCTTAGGTAATTTATGGATCTAAGGAAGAACATAGTAATATTTGGTATATCGATGATATGCGGTTTCCGTATTGGGAAAACACGGGCAAATCAGTGTTAATGGTCCCTTTCATGATACATAAACATGGTAACATTGAATAGACGCAAAGTTTCAGATACAACACTGATAAAAGCAAGACACAGTAAGTGACATGCAATAAAGATCCAACTTGCCTGTCACTGCGTTAAAAACTGGCTGCTGTGGCCAAGGACTAAGATCTGAAGTCAGTTTCTAGATACTGATGGTCGCTTGGATGATGACGGATCTGTATCAACCACTCTTGATTTTCATGGAGTATTTCTGGCAGGATCTGGATGTTGTAGATCAATCACTGGTAGTTGGAGTTCAAAGGCTGGCACTTGCAGCACTCGAACTCACACTATCCGAGATTCAAGTTCCAAATGGTGTCAAAGCATCGAAGATATATTATCTTGGAGTATGAATAGCTTTTAAGATGGCATAAGCTATGGTCTAGACTGGTAACAACTAATGTTACGCTCTGGCTGTGGCTGGAGAATCTCAGTGTTCGTAACAGAGCAATCGGGAGTCGATATCAAGACTAGCTGACGGGTAACACGAGAAGTCTTGAGCTGCTCCGCCCTTGCTATTTACAGTAGATTCTGGCTAATCCCATAAGGTCTCCATCTCCCTGAAAACAAGTGGGAAGTACAAGAAATTCGGCGATTTTACTTCGGCTCGGATAACAGAACCAATGTTGCTGAGTATGTAGTCCTTCGTCTCTGGATTCTTTGTGATTACGTAAAAGTAAAAGTCCTTGAGTTTGCAGAAATCTGACACTTGCTTAAAGACTTAATCTAATCTGTTAATGAATGATGTAAATGTGGAAGTCTTTTAATAAACCATATGTTCTGTCTTATTATATATGTATTTGTCATGTTGCTGAAGCTAAATTTAACATTGAGATTTGATTGCCTCTTTGTGTTTCCGCTATAGGAAGCACACATAGCAACCATTTATTTTCTGTTTTATGTGTTCATGAATATTTGTTTTGGCACGTTAATACAAAATGCGTAGACTAATCTTATTCTACCTCGCTTTACTATTACCATAACACTAGATTCTCAGAGAAAAGAAACAACCTAGAAGACGTCCAACTGCATGATGGGCGGATGAAATCAATCGTTTTTCAGGAGCTACGTGGATGAGGATAGCAGCTGAGATATGTGAAGAGAAAAAAAGGAAGCCTCCATAGGCGGAAATTTTCAAGGGCCTTATATGTATATTAGATGGATAGACATGCAGGTGTGATCATACATTCAATTCAATTCAAACATTCTTTATTAATGTAATTCTTCATTAACCACTTTATTAATGTTAATGGAGGTTTGATCATATATTAACATATATCTATGTATAATGTGTGTGAGTCGGTTGCAAAATTACTGTCAAACGTGGACGTAAGTAAAACTGTCTTGTTACTAAGTCCTCGTGACGTAATGAAGTCTGTATACAACGTCTTTTGATGTGTGTGAATTAGGAGGAACAGGTATCGTGTTGAGGTCGAAAGCCTGATTACTTGGGAGATTTGAGCCTCCAACTTTAACTGCATTAGGACGTTAACAGAGTGAGACTGGGTTCCATGAGCCATGGAAGAGCTCAAACTTGTCCCCTAGAGAATAATGCGATCGCTTGTATGTGCTTAAGTGTTTGTATGTGTGTGTGTGCGTGTGGGCGCTCCTCTCTGTTCCTGTTTTCCAAGCCACTGCTGATGGAAATTCTGGAACAAGGTCTTACACCTTCCGTTTTCCGCAAAAGACAGAGAAAGAGGTAGAACGCAGCGAACGAGAATTTCGTGAAGGCAAGTTAAGGAGAACATCTCGCCGCCGCTAAGGAGTCATTTATGTGCTGGAGCGTCTCTGGGTTGTTTTGTAATGAGTTTCTCTCTGTACCAAATGAAAAAAAAAAACTAGGAAAAAGTACCGAAAACGTCGAAATCATTCCTTCTATTTCAGAAAGTACCGTAAAAACCCATCTTTTTTTAGTATTTTTACAGTAAATGTTACAAAATTTCAATGTGTTACCGCAAATGGAATATGTTTGGAATACCTTTTCAGTAAGACAAACGGATTATATTAATGAAGCATTGTGTCTCTACGAAAATTTCCAATCATACTCAGGTACTTTTGGGGTTGAGTCTTGTACCTTACAGACGCAGAAATGTAAACTTTGCAAAGATTTTACATTACAGCAATTTACAGTAAACCTGTAATAATAATTTTACAGTATCCGCAAATTACCTCATGTTTAATTATATAGTTTCATAGTTGTCGTCTCCAGAAGACAAGGGACCTCGAGTTGACCGTCAGGTTAAAGCGCTCTCTTTCTGTGCACCTGGTCACGGGTTTAAATCCCGCTTGGGTCCATTAAACGCAGTGGTTTGGAGTCCACTTTACCAAAAACTTTTGCATGGTCAAACTGAGAAAAACATCACAAAACTCAGTTAGGATGACCGTCGTCTATGTATCACTATCAAAATTCATAATAAAAATTTTATGACGATGATAATTCTTTTTTCTATTTTAACTCTACAGATGTTCTAATATATCTGAAGACCATTTCAGGAATATATTACGTCTTGAGGTATTCAGATATCTTTTGAATCTCAGCGAATTTTCGTGACAATATTAAAAATCACATTCTGTAAGTATTCTGCGTCTCGAGTGTTTCTGTTCGCGTGACAAAATACAATTTAAAGCATAAAGCTGTATCATATAGACCTCCATGTAAATGGATGAAAGAAGAAAAGCCCTTGTCATTAAACTAGGATGAAACTAACAAAATGGCGATTAAACTAATGATGTCACTGCCTCACGGACATTGACGCACAAGTTCATATTTTTAATCTAAACTAGTCATTGCCAGCTGGCAGATGTATGACGTAAGAACTCATTTCTTATCTAGGTAAAAGAGGCATGCATTGGTCAGCTCCATTGAGTCACTGTGACGTCACAGGCTGTCCAGTTTGGAAAGACTGATTCTAAACTAAACTGCTTCATTCGGTAGTCCATATAAGGACGTTCGCCTGGCTTTCGGTCAAAGAGGGTATATCATTGTTAGCGCAACGACTCCGCAACACCGCTTTATGAATCTTCGTCTTAATTCAAGTAGCTCCCCACATAGCAGACAAACTGATAACAAGCTTGATACAAGTTTGAAATTTACTGTATTAAGTTGACTGGATATTGCAAGTTTGACTCAAGCTGATCGTAGACAGTTGGCCTGCTAGTGTCTTGGCAGGCCTGTTTCACGCTTTATGTAAAAAAAAAAAACTTTATATGACAAACTAGTAAGTATGATTCAAGCTTTTGACTTACTATGACAAGTTTGAGGCAAACTTATACACTTGACATGACAAGCTTTCAACAAATTTGCAACAAATTTGAATCAAATTTACTCTCCTATTAGGGTCTTCAATTGGAATCACGATGCTGGGTCAAAACCGAAAGTCGGAGCCTCACCAAGGATCACACTCGCATTGAAGGCGAGAGACTTAACCCGCTAAGCTAAACAATATGTTGTTATCCACGTTCAAAAAATGTCTGTAT
>JAGDQP010012268.1:1316-50765 GCA_022664845.1 Lepisma saccharinum
ATAAAAGGACTTCAGATTCGTGTTTGCCATATCAAGTTTGGGAAAAAGCAGATTGCACATGGACGATTAAACAAACCGGAAGCTCTGTACGACGCCATTTTGATTTTTTGGAGACAAATAAAAATATCTGCTAGAAAAGTGGAACAAACGGCATTTCGTTCAGAATGACACTCCGAGAAAGATAGCTATCTCGGATTTTCCAAAATACGTGCCATCACTTAGTTGTGGCGGCCATTTTGTGAAATATTTACATTTTAATATCTCGCGCTCTAATGGTCACATCAAGATGGATTAAACGTCTTCTTACTCTGTAATGCATACTAAAGAGGAAAATTCCAATCGGAATAGCAAAAATCTATGCCGTCAAAGACTGAAAATTCCATCTTGATATATATATCACGACATCTAATGGTGGTCTCAACATGGAATAAACAGTGTAATGTTGAGGTAATCATAGTGCGCATGCATGAGAAAAGTAGCCACCAGCAGTGCAACTCACAAAAAAATGCAACCCAAAGTTCTGATTTTACTCTAAAAATAACGTTTTTTGCCAGATTCGGCACCGCTACTGAAAAGACAATTTTCTACGAAAACCAAATTTGGGCTTATTTTTGCGCTACGACGCATAGTTTCAGAGATATCGGCGTTTAAAGTGTTTCATCATTTTTCACTATCAAAATCATGCAAAAGCATAAACAAGCTAAACTGTAACCAAAGGTATTTCAGAAATTGCATAATATTTTCGTAGTCTAATAGTATTGATGTTACATTCGCAACCAAATTTGTCTTTTCTAGCTCCAGCATTTTAGGCTGTGTACAATGTGTTTTGGGAGGCCATTTTGAATCCAAGCTGGCAACTTTCTCAATTTTTTGTAATGTTTTTTCTAAACTACTTGTTATGATACACCTTTATGTTAAATTTCTTATCTCAAGCTCAAACGGTGTGGAAAATGGGTTTTTCGTCATCTATTTTGGATCCAAGATGGCGGCTTTCAATGCATAATGTAACATTTTCGTAACCTACAATTGATAATGTACCTCTATACCAAATTTCAATTCAATAGCCCCAGTAGTTTAAGCTCTCCATTCTATACAACAATGTGTTTGGCGGCCATTTTGAATCCAAGATGGTGACTTCTAGAAAATTTGAAAATATTTTCCTTATCTACAAGCAATAGTGTACCCCCATACCAAATTCCATTTCAATAGCCCCAGCCGTTTAGCCTCTCTATTCTATACAACAATGGGTTCGGCGGCCATTTTGGATCCAAGATGGCGACTTTTTCAAAACGTCGGATTTTTTCCTTTACCTACTCATGGTCCTACACATTCATACCAAATTTGGTGTTTCTAGCTCCAGTAGTTTGGCCTGTGAATTATGATGATGAGTCAGTGAGTGAGTGAGTGAGTGAGTGAGTGAGTGAGTCAGTGACCATGGGGCTATATAGTATATGGATTGTTGTTTAAAATTAAAAATGGAAACAATATATTTATTTCATTGTTATAAGCAATAAAATTACAGCTTTTATTAATTAAATCGCGGTATAGTCATTTTCGGTAACTTAAAATACCTAAAACTACTCGCCTGGACCCAAAGAACACGAATACAAAATTTGTTCGAAATCAATGCACGCTTGTAAATTTAAATCGTGTACAAACAAACATACATTCATTTTTATGTACTTATGTATATTGTTATGTTATCTGAATCTGTTTACGCGCTAGCGTGACTTAGCAACTGATTACATTAAGTTCGTAAATTCTGCAAGAAAGGGTTGCAGTCTTATCTGCAGTGTTGTCAGGTGAAGGGAAATTTATGTGCAAAAAAAGGCGGAAGGGGAAAAATTAAAAAATCGTGAAATTTTATTGCATTTTTGGGCTCAATTTTAAAATATTTCCATTATTTTTTTTTTTTTTTACAAAACTTCGAATCAGATATTGTTTTTACAAAAAATGGGACATTTTTCAGTATTTTGAGGGATATATTGCAACGGCAACCTGACAACACTGCTTACCTGATTAAAAATAAGCTCATAGATCAAGGTCGCTGTTCTCAATCTGAAATTAGTTTTCCTCTTCCTGCTTAGGTTGAGGCGTTGACCTGGGTTACAGACGGATAAAGAGTGCCCTGAAACGGGTCGGTCCCAGACCCATAACCCGACTTGTGTAGGGTCAGAATCACTCGTGTCAGATGCGTTCGGGTTAAACACACTCGGGTTAAGGGTCGGGTCGACTCGAACTTATTCATTCACGAGTCGGGTAAGATCGAAGTATTTGGGTCACGGGTCAGGCTGAGGCTCAACCCAACCCGAGCCTACCCGTCGAGAGCATTACAGGCGAGAAATTTGAAATATAGAGAAATACGTTTTTTTTTTGTTGGGCGGTAACTAAAACATGGCAGTGTAAAAAATGTTAATTTCAATTATTTCTTTTTTTTATTTTCCATACTCGTCGTTCAATTTGTACGTTCGTTCAATTGTCCTATATTTAATATGTTCTCGCATTATCCTTGTATTACTTACATTTGGGATTGTGTGTTTTTGTAAGAGTCTGAGTCGGTGATTCCGCCACCCCTCTCTATGGGAGTGTGACCCCCAAATTCTCGAGCGCACCCTCTCGCCACAACTGTTAACTTTTTATGGTTAAACATGAGAAGAACTCTGCAAAACTCTATTTACACACTCCCAATTTTGACTTTATTCCCCTGCACTCGAACTCGAAATTCTGATAGAATTCCTGAGCTGAATGCATGTCGTGAAAAAATATAACAAAGGACGATTCTTTAAAGATTGAAAACAATCTCATACTTCAAGGGCTATTAACACGAATCTAAAGTATTTTCTTGGAGCCAATCCTACTTCTCGAGATAGGTACTAGCGTTTGATACACCCTGTGCATTTCAACATGGGAGTAAATGGTGGTCACAAGTATGTTTTCTCGTTAAGCTGAGCAAGCGAAGCTCTTATATTTTTACTTTGCATATTTATTAGGTCCCTTCACAGCAAAGCTCCATCAAAATCCTGCTCAATTTATTCGTCCGTTTGTCCGTCAGTGTTCAGAAATCATATCTCAGGAACTACAAGGAGTACAGAGATGCTTAGGTTTCGTTGGAAAGGACTTGGTTAGACTCGAGCTGCTGGAATCGTCTTGATTGCAGTAGTTCTGTGTTGCAACCCCTTTTTTAATTCAATTGTTCAAAGTGCTTCCATTTATTGCGACCTAGCTTTGCCATACTTTGCATAAACATTATTGGATAGAACGCAAAAAAAAAAAAAAACTGAGTGGGTCTACGTAACCTACCACCCCACTTGCTAGTGTTGCCAACCTATTCTCTCTATATTTTTTTCATTACTTTAGACAAAGCAACACTAAACTTGGCTTAAACATTATTTAACACAATAGAAAAATATTGTGGGTGCTCCCGTCCCCAGGAATCCCGTTGTCAGTGTTGCCAGCCCGTGTCCAGAAAATATATCTCACGAAGCAAATGATATAGAGACGTGGCTGAGGTGTTGTTGTAAAGTTTTTTGCTATAGTAGCTCAGAGCCGCCGGAACAGACTTGATTAGTGAAGTAGTTCAATGTTGCAAACCTCTTTTTAAATCTATTGTTCAAATTTCTTTCATTTAGTTAGACCTAGCTGCACCACACTTGGCATAAACATTATAGGACACAATAGAAATATATTGTGGGTTTTCAACACCTAAGCGCTTCAGTTGTTGGTGTTATCAAGCTATTTTATAATAATTAATGTTTGCCCGGCTAAAATGCTATCAAGGGGCTGGAGTGTAATCATAGCTCGATTGGTAGTGTAATCATAGCTCTAACTTGTGAAATAAAACTCCTCCAAGATTTCTGAGCTAATGATGACCAATTATCCCCAGTGATAGTGGTCGTGTTGTAGGTTAGTTATACAGTTATAGTAACTTAAGAGAAAACACATTATCTCGAATTAAATCAGAACCATTCCATTCTTAATTGGTATTCTGGTAGAGTAAACAACCCTCGATGTTATAGCTACACCACAACTCTCAACTTGGTACTGTTTCCATGGCAACGCGACAAAGCTATTCAAACATGCCATTCGTGCCTTATGTTCGAACGATTCGTTCAATTTGCTTCAAACTCGGTATGGTTATGTAAGGTTCATTCTTTAAGACTTCAACCACATTAGAATATCAAACTATTTACCATTACCATGGCAACGAGACTGAATTCTTAGATACATAGAAACGATTGATCTAATTCTAGTCAAAGTTTACACAATGATGTAGAGAAGCACCTTAGAGGCTTTAACAGTACTAGAATGTCAAAACATTTACCATTTCCATGGCAACCAAACCCAAAGTTTTAAAAGCATTTCTCGGTATCATGTAGGAACGGTTGATCCAATTCGAGTCAAACTGGACATAATGACGTAGGGGTATATCATTAGAACGATACAGCATTTGCTGTTTCTATGGTAACGAGACTAAATTATTAAACACATATTTGAGCATGACTAAGGAACGATTGAACTTAATTTAACCAGAATTTGTCGAAATGATTTAACAGTTCAGTGCATTCAATATCCTCCATGGTATTCCTACGCTTCACATGCTTCCTAGTCAAAGCTAGGCAACTTCCTATTTTCTGTAGTTCTTAGTGCCCTCTTATAGAGGAAATATACGTCAGAACATCGCCTTTCGATCGAAAGCTTTGCTACTGTCGAACAAAATGCTGTGCAAGTGTTACGAATTTCAGCACTGGAGGCTCGTAGTTCCGAAACAGCGCATGTTTTGACATGTCTCCGAAGAGAACATTGTTTTATTGTTGCTCTGAGTACAATTCAGACTTTAATGTACAATATTACTTTCTAAATTCACTGAATTTCATAGCACGATAGGACTTAATGCGATTCTCTGTACTTTTGAGCAGAGCTGAAACAAGTCATAGCGTTAATTGGGTCAAGTTTTGGACCGGATGTATGCTTGGAACCTGCCCTGACCGATTTCCACCCAGTGACCCTGATTGATTTTGACCCGATAACCCAAAAAACAAGGCAGAAATTTTTATTCTTCCCTTATTATACACTTGTTGCATTTCAACAGTGTTTCTTTCAGGGGGTCACCGACATCGGAGTTTTAGTTCGGAGTGTTGTGTGATACGTTGCTGTAGAGAATGATTGACGTGCTAAGTAGACAGGCACGACACAACTCCTGAAGGTCGCTACTAGTTGGCGCTGTAGTCAACTACGGACAAACAGGCTCAGTACGTTGTGTTAACACGAAACATTCGACAACATATATACTTGCTGATAAAAGATTTGTGTCAAGTTCAGACAGCTACCTCGAAAGCATAAGATGACAAAAGCTTCAAGTTTGCCATCTTTAAATTTGTTTTTTTTCTACTTGTGAGTACACATGCAAAGTGTGAACGGAAACACATTTTACGAGAACCTCAGTAACATATCAATTATTCTTGAATAAGAATAAGATAACAGAATATACTCGAGTAAAGATAAGAATTCGTGAATGAAGGCCTAATTTGGAAACGTTCGCTACACTTGATCTAGTGTTTGAAGTATTTTGGTTTCGAAAAAAAAATCGTATGATACACCTTGCAACCCTGTGTTCGATATATCAACCGTCTGTCCTATGTCTATTCCCCTTTACATGTTTTCTTCTCCCTTCTCTTCCACGCCACTTTTTTATCTAGTGGAATAACCCTATCCCTCCCTATCCTTTTCTTTGCATTGGCTAGAGAATATGGTTTTCGAAAAGAGATAAATGGTGTTCCCTTGTTGCAAATATTTTAGCAAGAGTAAGACATCACTAGCATGTCTCTTACTTCTTCCAAATATACGTTCCAATATCTATGGAATGAAAACTGAAATTCTGTCTGTTGTTGTTGTGTTTGTCTGACATTATGAAATTCATACTGCGCCAAACTTTGCAAAAGCTTCTTACTGTTAAAATGGAGCACTTAACTTTACTTATTATTAGTTAAAAACGAAAGATATCTGATGTGAGCTAGTGATGTTTAATTCCCGTCTCGACAAGTTACCTTACTATTTCTTTCTTTTCCTTTCAAGAAAAAAAACTATCTTGAACCTTTTCTACAGTGCTTTCTTTATTTTATCTGGAAAAGACTACGCCTGGATTTAAAGTTTGAACTCTGGAGACAATTTTGAGGTCTTCAGATAAAATCGTAAACAGGCATTCTCAAAATATGTGCTCTAGTACTACAATACATACAACATGAAAATATTTGAGAGCCCCTTTCCTTAGGCCACCCATTCAACATTAACGTTGTTTCAGTTGCCTATACGCAAGGGATCGATTGGTTTCCATTTTTGCTTTTCTAATAATTTAGCTGTCTACTGTGATACTGAAATCTCAATCTTAAATAAACCTTTCTTTTAAATTTAGTATTCCAGCAATCTCTAGAATTCATTCAAGAATGGGTGGATTGGAATGAAATTGATAGGTGCTTTTTCTAGTAGAAGTAATGACGGAAAGATCTGGAAAAGAAAAAGAAAACTTTACTATACATTATATATTTATTTTTTTATTTTATTTAAACTTTTACTTTACATGGCAAAGTTAAGACTTGTCTTCCACTTAACCATGATGCATGATTTACGTATTAGAAGAAAAATGTCCATAACTACAAAATTCTAAGTTGATGAACATACAGACACAACATACACACACAATAACCTACAACTAGGGTATTAGCGTAGAGGCCGATCTTGGCATAGAGGCCAGGTATGCAGGTGATCTTAGAGTTACAGCCTTGTAGAACTGCAGTAGAAGATGGAACGTTCATCTCTCTCTCAGTTTCAGCCATCCAAGTGCAGAGTACCTGCTTGATAGATGGTCATATTTTATATCGTTGAAGATGAACCGAACATATCTATTTTGTATTATTTGTAATCTGTTTGCTATACTGACAGACAGATCATTATACGCTACGCCACAATAATCAAAGTCGGAAACATAAAAGGCTGTATCAAGGTGATTTTAACTCGTTGAGGAAGAAAGTTATTTAGAAGATTTAGTGTATACATTTTCATATGCACTCTTTTCGATATTAGTGTAACATGCTGTGATCATAATAGAGTATCGTCAAGAATAATACCGAGACTTTTGACTTTATCTTCCCCTTTTTATTTACTTGTTTCTAATGTAAATTTTTGGTACGTACGAATTTAGATTTATTTTTGTTAATATATTTGGGGACCCTATTATTATACATTGAAAGTTCCTTAGATTTAGCGGGCAAACTGTTGGATTTTGACCAAAGTTGTATATTTTCTAGATCGGAATTGATTTTGCTTATTGCATTGCCAAGATCATTAGCTTCAGATGTTATATAAGCCTGTATGTTATCTGCGTATAGATGATAATTGCATTCAGTGAGTTGAGATCCAATATCATTCATAAACATCGAAAATAATAATGGACCAAGAATTGATCCGTGTGGAACTCCACAAAAGATGTTCTTCCACTCTGAGAAAGAACTGTTCGATAGAACAGTCTGTTCTTCGGTCAATCAAGTATTCGTGAAATCATTGGACGGTATAATTGGCGAAGTTGAAGTTATGTTCTAATTTAGCGAGAAGAATGTCATGATCAACAGACTGAAAAGCTTTACTGAAAACTAGAAGTGTTAAGATTATCGATGGCTTTTTGAATGTCATCAGTGAGTTTGATAAGTGATGTCACTGTACCGTGACCTTTCCTAAAGCGCGATTGGTTCTTAATGTATAATATATAGGCCTGACCGTTTCCCTATACACGTTGCGATGTAAAAGAAGAAAAAGAGAAACGAGAATTTGGAGAGGGGAAGCTAAACTTGGGCTTCAATCAAAAAGGAACTGAGTTTAGTAGAGATTCTTTGGGATTTAGACTTACGAATAGATTAGAAAATTTCGGAAATAACCCTGTAATACAATCCCTGAGAATACATATGCTCCTTCC
This sequence comes from Lepisma saccharinum, assembly GCA_022664845.1. Taxonomy (NCBI): domain Eukaryota; kingdom Metazoa; phylum Arthropoda; class Insecta; order Zygentoma; family Lepismatidae; genus Lepisma; species Lepisma saccharinum. The sequence goes on from JAGDQP010012268.1 coordinate 9,280, forward strand.
GTTGTTCATAATAAAACTCTGCAGAAACCATCAACATCATAAAGTAATTTGAATTGATCCTAATGAAGTTCTTCCACTCTTTGTTTAACTTTTGCTCTTAGAGGTAACGAGGAAAGATATGTGATAACATTTATTTTACATTTTATTATGTTTAAAATCATTTCATACTAAGATAATTTGTCAGATGACATTTCCATATGCAATATCAGTTCATCCTAAAATGTTACTGAGTCCATAGTGATAGTTGCCAAATGTCTAAAAGTGTTTTTCATTTGGTATCCCAAGTGCTTTAATAAAGTGTCGGAATTCCCCATGCACTTTGCACTAGTTTCATTTGAACACCCTCAGTGACCAAAGTATTTAGAAGTGCAGAGTGAAATATATATTAAATAAAAGAAGAGACAACAGGCTTTGTGACGACGTGCAGAAATCTCATCTCAGTGCTTCATGTTTCCTAAGGTACGAAAAATGCTTAGGGGGTGGGGAATACCACAAATCATTATGCTTCTTGCTGAAGAGTTAATAGTTTAGAGGGGTTGTTTTTCTTGTAAAATTTTCTCTAATTTGTAGCTTTAAGGAACTCTAGGGGGGGAAGGAAGACCAAGGTGGAACATTTCTATTCTCGACTCGTCACCAGGATTTAATTTACGGGTCAATGTTTCTCAAGTAGGTTTGAAGGTTGACTCCTGCGCTAGAATACTAAACAATGGTCTTCAAAATATATTGTTTAACAGGAGATATATTAAACACAGCAACTTGTTAGAAGCAAGATGGACCTTCTCGAAAAAAAATATGCCTATTGTAGAAATCTACACAGTAATTGGGCAATATCGAGTGGTTTATTATCTTCAACTAAATTTGAATACTGTTCTTTTAAATAACTTAAGTAGTGGATAAGGATCTTTTTTAAAAAATAAAGTGTAATGTTCATATTTTTACGTTTCAAATGTCGGTGAACAGTGAACTATGTACACACTTACCTCTTCTTCCTCCTGTACTTAATATGTAGAACTAAACAAAAAGTACTATCTTATCTCATGTTGGCCTTACTTGTCCTACATTATTTCTTTCATTCCAATGAAAATTTATTTTAAATATCGTTTAAATGGACATTCCAATAAGATTCAGTTCTGCTTTTTGGTAAATATTATGACCTTCTTGTCTTTCACTTTTGGCGACTTCCTTTTTAATCATTCTATTCACGATTGCGTGCATTGATCTAGTGCGTGATTGTTTATACATGTCCGTGCATGTTTAGTTTGGTAATTTCCCCATTATCTTAATCACTTCATCTTTAATCAAGCAATGCTTTCTGGATATGGACATTTGGCAACGCTGTGGAAGCTAACTGACTGAATTACTACATTCACACTCCTCTCTCTCTCTCTCTCTCTCTTTCTCCCTCTTTGTGTGCGTGTGTGTTTGCGTGTTTGTTTGTTTTCCCGCAATATGTTTTCACTTCCAACTTGCTGGGACTAAAAAAAATGTTGGTACAATTTTCGGTACCAAAAAGAAAATGTATTTACTGGACATGGTGTAGAAGATAGTACTTGCACACTGTATGTATGCTATCATGTCTATGCCGTCAAAGGGTTAGTATTTATGAACACAGCTCCCCTTTTGAATTTCTTTTCCTGAGTTACTTTTGCCAATCCATAAACAATTATTTGAAGAATCTTTTGCGTGACTAACCATTACATGTCTAAACTTTCTAAAACAGAGCCACATGTGTGGCTAAAGTAGATGAGAAAAAGACACCGCAAAACTTTCTTGAAGACCATCTGTTGATTAATCATTTTTCTCCCGCGTGAATGTAAAATATGCAATTCTAGTTTACACGAATATATCTTCGAATACAACGCACTTTGATTATAAGTAAATAATAATTGAATAGGTAGCTACCGGAATCGCGTACAGAAGATAATACAGTTTGTGAGAAATTCATTATAAAGTTTTTGTAACAGCATAATGACATGTAGAACAATTTGAAAGAATTTTTTTTCTCCTTTATCACTATAAAAAATAATCTCTTTATTTGTGTTTCATTTTAAATGAAAACTTCCATTAATTATATGAACACATTCGTAGTTGTGTTACATGCTCTTTTTTTTATCTATCAGCTTTGAAACAATATTGTTGGAAGGTTTGCAATCATTAGAAATAGTTTGGATAGAAACAAGAACGTAAATTTATGCAAGCAAACACGTAAAACTAGAAGTTATATTGTAGGTCTATCAGCTTATCCAATAAGCCATATCGTACTTTTGAACCGTCAGGACAAGGAAGATAATTTATCTGGAACACTAACGTTAGTCGGGAAAATAGTTTCCATCGGACTCCATGACCTGTCACTCGTCTGTTGAATCCCCCGCTGAAAGAAGTCACCGGCTTTGGAGGCAAGGAACTGGGTCACTGTTCGTCGCACGTCATCCTCATTTAGCAGTGCTTTCCCGGAAAGATAGTTTTGCAGGCTGCGAGAAAGACAGTAGTCTGTTGGTGCAAGATCTGGTGAAAACGTCGGGTGGGGGAGTTACTCCCAGCCATATTCCTCGATTTTAGCACAGGTCCATCTTGCTGTGTGTGGGCGCACGTTAACACCCTGGATGGCTCACCCTTGCGATTAAGCAGAGCAGGACGTTTCATCAACAATGAGTCCGTAGTCATTCAAGCTGCTGACAGTAGACATCTGTATTGATGGTCTGGTTACGTAGCAAGAGCTCAAAATGGATTATCCCACGGATATTTCACCAACCACTCAACATCATTTTGCAAGGGTGGAGATTCTGTTTTGGCACAGTGACTGCCGTTTGCGTGTAATGTTATAGTAGAGGACCCACTTTTCATCCCCTGTCACCATTCTGTCCAGCAATAGCTCACGTCTGTGACGGGTAAACACGAACTGCAGGTGTCAATTCGTTACCGGTTCTGTTGAGACGTTAAAGCATGGGGTACCCATTTTCCGAGTTTCGACACTTACCCTGTAGATGACGATGAATGGTCTAATGAGGAGTTTGTTGGCCAGTTCTTCAACAGTTTGCAATGGGTTTGCCTCCACCGCTGCTCGCAGGGTATGATTGTCCAGCTGCACAGGTCTCCCTTCTCGTGGCTTATCAGTGAGGCGGGTGACACCAGACCGAAACCTCTGGAAGCAGCTATGGTACTTTCGTATATCCTGACCATACTCCATGTTTCGTGTCGCTGCGCTGGCTGGATATCTCTGGTAAAATTGATACAGAATGACATGGTGTATGCGGTCCTCCGACAGTGCCATGATCAAACACAAGCAACACTTCCAAAACGTGGAGTATGCCGTTCTGCTATTTCTCGTGATAGGACATTTCTGCGAACAAGAATATTTGACAAAACTTGGAGGCAATATAAAGGGGGTTTCGAAGTATTATTTGCAGTGATGTCTAGCAAGTTACCGATGTGAAATTCAATCTATCATCGTCAAAATATGTGCCGTGAAGGTATTGAACATCAGCAAGTGTATAGTTGTAATGATTATATTCATCGACTGCATGTATTGTATAATTTGTCTCAGAATATTGTTGTATTTGTTTTACAGAAAGAATGATTGATTGGTCCTTCACTAGTTTTTACTTATATAACATCTAGTAAGTCGATTCACATTTCAGATATATGATCAACCTTTTCTGCTTTTTAACTTGCAATAATAATAATAATATACTCACCTACATTAATTGGACACAGGTGCACAATATGGAACCCCAAACAATTATTATTATTATTTTAGATTTTCTCCTTCGATTCTTGAAAGTCTGTGCCATCGTTTTCTCAAATACACCTCAACATAAAATATGGACTAAAATAACATCCGCATCAACTACCCTTTCTGGAACTGTATTGCCGCTACATGGATGATATAGTTTCATTACTTGACCTGAATTGCCTAGAATTTCTTTCGATGGATGATTATACTAAATTGGTACTACGTTGTGTGCAAAGTGTGTGTAGTTTAAAGTTCTCCACTGACATCATCATGAATAGAGAGTCCATCAAAATGTTCTAACAGGGGGCGTTCTTATAGCTTGAAATCTCCTTTAACAAACCCTTTGTTTCAATTTAATAACCGTTGTTTAAAGAATTAAAAAAAAACATGATTATGTTCTCTGATATTTTCTAATTTTTTACACTAGAATAGATAACTAATGAGATTTAAAAAAATGGGAAGTGAAATGCTGTTTCCTGAAGCGTACTCTTTGGAGATCACATTTCAAATATTCAAGGAAAAAATTACTTGTAAGACCTATAACATATGGTATGTAATTCGGCAATCACAGAATCTAGTAGCTTTAGATCAGCTTTAAGATTGTAACTGAAGAAAAAATCTCATATTCCCCATACCACAGAGAACATACAGAGAATTAACCTGCATTCACAAATAGTTACGCACTTTTTTCTGGCTTCAGAGAAGTTTCTTACCTTGTCCGCTAGATGTCTCTGAGCTCAATAGCTCATTTTCGTAACCATTCTGATAAATTAAGGTTTAGTATTGGTTCGTACTGTCATATTTTAGGTAACTGGAAATGCTGAATCATTCGCAGAATTTCAGTTTATCAGAATATTTCAGAAAATAAGCTATTGAGTTCAGTGACATCTAGCGAAGACGCAAGGAACTTCTTCGAAGCCAGAAAGAAACGCGTAGCTATTAATCGATGCAGGTTGCTACTCTATATGGTTCTTTGTACCTGTACTGACCCAACTGACTCTTTTCGTCTTCTAGTTTGTAAGAAACCTTTTATTTAAAAAAAGTGAATTACATGCGGCAAAGTCTTATCAATTCAATGTTCAGATTATTTAAAGTTTGAAAGACTTATTGTGAGTCAGTTAGTATCAGTTATTACACTTTCTACGTTTTAAAGCATGCTTTGAGAGCAAATAGATACGTTTCTGCAGTAAAGATGGGAGCATTACTTGGTAATCTAACCTGTAAAGTTTTATTTAAATTCTTCGTGACCACTTGGCAGTACAGAACTGAAGATAACGAAAAATGGCGCGTGGTGGCTTATTACATAACTGCATCCGATCTCTCATTCCTAGTGAAAGCGTAATTCTTACATGCACCGACACTCAAACCTATTGCTGTAGTATCTATATACAGTAGAGCCTCTGTAATCTGACACATATAAGACCGGACCTTGTCGGATTATAGAGGTCTGTGTCGGACTGGCTAAGTGTCGGAGTAGAGAGATTCTACTGTATATCTATTTGTGTAATAATGTTCCAGCATAACTCTCAAACTCCTGGAGCAATTTTAACGAAACTTGGTACACATATCACTTTTAACCTGGAAAGACATACTGTGGGAGTTATACATCCTTAGCACCCCTAAGGGTGGGGTGGAAAGGGGGTGATATGTAAAAATAATCGATAACGACCGATGTTAGTGTCGAATTAATAGTTTTCGGAGTCGCTAAGATGAATAGTGACACTCTCGATACCGTTTAAGTCCAAGTTCAGCCCTGATCGGCATAGGAGGTGTGGTAAGGGAAAATGTCCAAAATGACATCGATAGAATTAATTCCTTTTCCTGTCTCATAGAAGATTTTGATAAATAAATACCCGGGCATCGCCGAGTAATCAACTAGCATTGCTATAAAACTGCTTGATCTTATATAGAGCCGTTATATATGTATGTATTATCTTTCTTTAAACTATTGTCACGATCTAGTTCCCAATAGAGGGTAAGAAATTATACAGTTGGCATAGAAATGTAAGTAGCAGCCTTGATATTCAACTCGTGTTTTACTTCAGCAGAAGATGTATTGCCTTCTTGAAAGATGGAATGCTCCTCTGTGTCATGACATGGAGAAGAAGCAGAGGAAGAAGACAAAGAAATACGCAAAGAAAGAAAGAAGAACAGTGAAAATGATGGATGGTTTTAAACACTTGAAGGAAATGAGGTAAGTTTTTCGAATTCGCAGCCGCGGAGAGGAAGGGGTGCCGAAACAAAAGAAAAGACGGTTGAAAGAACCACACTTCATGTCAAAAAAACACAAAAGACTTCAACAAAATGGTTTTTTAATTCACTTTTTTTTCTTTGTTTATTTTAACTACTGTTACTCCCTTATGGACTGTAGCTCAAAACTCTGACTTCATCGACCTATTTCGCCAATAAATAATAAAAATAATGAATGGTAATTTTGAAGTAAGTGATTAAATCTTGCTTCATATGACAACTAAATTAAACCATTTATTCACACTGTTGGATTATCATCATGATTTCTGTTTTATTATTTTTATTTTAGACTTACAATTTATATGGCAAAGTTAAGGCTGATGGCCTTGTCTTCCACGTAACCATGCGACATAATTGATGTCATAAGAAAAATACTTATAACTACAACATTCTAAGGTGATAAACATATCGAGGTTTCCTTGCCAAAAGTATTGTAAATAAAAAAAAACGTTCGTTTTTTTTCTGAAACTTGCTTTTTCTTAAAAAATAACATGAACCTTTGTTTTTTTTTCTCAAGGCAGCATATTGTAATTCTGCTAACGTCTCTTTAAGCGTCTTATAAGTCATTAAGAAGAAATAAAACATAAATTAAACCCTAGATCATAAATATTTTTTGTATATGTGAGATATTCCGGGTTGACCAGTTCTCAGTGTTGCCAACTTTTTCTTCCATACCGTATCTGCCCCAAATTTAGCTTAAACATCATTCAACACAATACAAGAACGTTTTGGCGTCCCAGACCTCAATAACCCCAGTTGTCAGTGTTGCCAGCTTTTTAAAAAAATCAACTTAGAAATGCCTTTATTAATACAAATCTACATGTGTACATCAATTACACTAAATTTGATATACATGTTCGTGAGGAACTGAGACAGGTCATACAGGAGACACTCCAGGCATCGTAGTTTGTCAGGGTTGCCAAACGATTAAAACAAATCTAGATTTCATTATTATTACCGTTGGACGTATTCGCATTGATTTACAAAAGAAAAATTGACATGTGTATTAGATACTGGGACAGTTCATGTGGATACTTCTGCCACCAATTACAGAAAATAAAATGTTTAATTGCTTCCATATCGTTGAACGTATTAGGACCTCACTTTCTATTTACGTACTGGCACGCGTCATAGAGGTACTTCAGGTCCCACTGTTACCAATCAATTTTAAAAATAAATATTTACTGTTTCCATTTAGTTCGATATATCCGCACCAAGCTTTGAGTATACATGTTAGATATAATCGAAACATACTGTGGTTGTTCCCTGTACCCAAACACCCAGTTGTCAGCGTTTCATCCCCATTTTAAAATTCAATTTTTCAAATTGCCCCCATACTGTTACGTGCCGATAGCTTTTCCTATACTTTCAAAAAAGCGCGAAGGGAGCCGCGGGACGTGGCTACGTTATGATATGCTTTGAAATAATACTTCTCAGAGGCCTATTGCAACAGACTCATTGGAAGAAACGTATATGTAGTTGGTTGTTTACAAGAGTATTCACTATGCATTTATACAACTCTTTTGAAATATGCATATAACAAAATATTTTTTTGTTACACTGTCTCTATCTGTATACATTTTCACAATATGGGGCGAGGCTTGCAGTCCGGAGCATGAGGGAGCAATGCCACTGAGTTTTTATAGTGGAACACAATGTACTAGTAAACGCAAACATATACTGTATCTCTGGCCTTGAATAGAAGCAGGTTACTTCCCGGGATTTTGAGTTAAAGATTCTGCCCTAGAATAGAAGCAGGTTATTTCCCGAGATTTCGAGCTAAAGATAATTGATTTTTGCGGACGAAAATTATGATCAAAAATAGAGCATATTTCGGTAAGAATTCATCTATATTATCTCAAGGAACTTAAATTTCTCCTATAATTCAAAATATTTATTTATTCAGTTCCCTAGAAGTTTATTAGTATTTATTACAAACTATATCAAATAACTTCAGTACATATGTATTTAGTTAATTCCTTATGTTTGTCAGGGTGAAGATATAGGAAGTATAGCAATGTGGCAGTGAGTGCATAAATAATCCCATCATTTGCCTCGTGAGGCTGCAGGAAAACAAAGCAATAATAAATTGTGATGAATGTGTGAAAGTTTAACTCCAGTCTTGCTTATTACATTGATTAACTGTAGCTTAAAGCATTAAATACTTGATGTGTGAAAAAAAATATTAAAAAATATAAATAAAAAAAAATCGAAAAACTTCACAAAAAAAAGTTTCTTTACAATACTAGGTAAGCAACAACTTAAACGAAATTGATATTTTGATGATAGACGTTAGCATTATCATTGTTGTGATGAAGGAATTCCTATTGGGACTTGATGCAGAACACAATAATGATCATGCTAACATGAAAATCTCACTTCGTTCAAACTGTCGCTTATCCGCATTTGGCTCGGAACCCCTCGATATATACAGACACAATAAGCTGAAACTAAGACAAGAATACAATAATAATACATGAACCTTATACTATTACAGTGAGGGTGTGATTCAACCTCTCTTCTCTCTTTCTCTTCCCAGTTTATTGACACAGACCCAATTTAGAGCTCTCTACCACACATCGCAAGACACACATTCTCAGACCCCTCCGCCACACATTACTGCGTAAACCAGGGGTGATAACCTTTCTTGATCTGGGGCCAAAAAAATATTATTTTGAAGGACCACCATAGATAACTTTTACATCGACGATTTTTATAAACTCAAAAGAAAGGCAATTTTAATGGTTATAACAGAACAGCAGGGTCTTCTCCGAAAATATTTAGACTTTTACAGAGTACTCTCAGTTTCAACTCAACAAAATCACCATTTTATAATTTAAATAAGAGAAAATATGTGTGATTTCAAGTATCAGTAAACAGGAAATGATCCTAAGAACGTATTTAAGAATTGAAAATATTTTTACCTCATTTACTTTATGCACGGTATCTTACCCCCGCATCCCCGCATTTTTGCTGTAGTGTTGCTGAATGTTGGAAAACGATCAAGTTTGTTCTGCTCTAAGTTCTTATAAAATAATTTCAACTGTACCACAAGAATGTTGACTTCATTGTATATGAATGGAAATAAATAATCCTTACCTTGTAACCTCGTGTTCACAACATTCAAATAATGTAAAATGTACACTAAAAATGTTAAATCACAAAGTCACTTCGGATCTTTAAGCAATGTACATTTTTCAGGCTTAACACCTTTCATCTCCAAAAATGAAAAAAAAATGATCTTTTAATTTGAAGAGACGTGAAACCACTTCTTTGGAAAGTCACCTGGCTGACTTGTGTAGTAAACGTTCGCAATATGAATTGATTTCTTCTTCAAAAAGTCAATGAAAAAATACATTGGTATGCTGCCATTTATACTTTAAAGTTTACACTAACCTTAAGTTCCCAAATGATTCATATTATTTAAATATTTACTTAATTTAAGAAAATATAGGTAATAAGATTTCATAATGTGTTCTGGCTTGATGAATTCTTGCAGCAGGGTATGCCAGGAAGGACAACGAAATTGCTTGCAGAATTAATGCTTATTGGATCAAAATGGGTAGTCAAAGTGGTGGAAAGGGGAGCCTGAAGGACTTCCAAAAGGGAAGGGGGAATCAGATACACACTAGAAGAGGAGAGAGAGAGAGAGAGAGAGAGAGAGCACAAGGGAGCAGCAACTACTGTGCGCGCCCTTAATTAGGGTCTCGCAAATTAATGTAATCACCTGTCAATGCGCGGAGGTCATACGCTACGCAGGAAATGCATTCCTCGTGGTTAATGGCATGGAAATACTTGATGGCCTCTACTGTTACTGTTCCTGTCGCTACAGATGCACACAATGTTATTGTTAGAATCACAAGTGATGATGATGATGATGATGATGGGTGTTTGCATAGACTTCGAGAGGGATCATTGGTTGTGCTTTGGTTCACTGAAGAGCGAGGTTCCAAGGGAGATAGAGAGAAGGAAGGAGGAGCTTTCAATAACTAAATCGGCTTTGGTGTATTGGCTTTGTAATTAATATGACGTAATACCGTTTCTTTTTTAAACTTAATGCTGCTGAGACCCTTACTTCGTTTTCATTAGATCGTACTAAATAGAGTAATTTCCTTGAAATTTATGAACGTTATCATTTAATTTTGATTGTGGACTTTAGGCATGTAAGAGAAAGTTAAGAAACTATACGTAAGATTTGTTGATTTAGAAAAGGCATTCGATCGAGTAAACGAGAAAAATCATGTTGCAAGTATTCAAGAAGGCAGGTATGGAATGCAAAAATTAATACAAGGATCTTGTAGCGAGTGATCGTAGCTCAGTTAGTAGGACGTTGACTTCGCATTGGGAGGTCCTGGGTTCGATACCATCAGCCGACCAAAATTACTTCAGTTTTTCCAAGGTTTTATCTGCAGTCACATTAGACAAAAATCCAGGATGGTGACACTGAAATAGGCACTAACCGACTCTTTCTCGCATTCTTTCCTCTACCCTATCCCGGCCTGAACCATACGTGCCTAAAGGGAAGAACTGTGCAGAGAACTACAGCAAACAATAAAATTGGAAGAAAAGAAAGTGAATAGGAAATAAGAATATAAGTGGCGAACAAGACATTCGCTAACTATATATAAAAAAAATATTTTCACTGGACCAATGAACACAGACTTAAGAAAAGAGTTTTGTATTGTATGGAGCAGAAACGTGTATTCTTTGAAAGATTTGAAGAAAATTGGAAGACAACAAAATGCGGATATGGAGAAGAATGGGGATAAAATTCAACTGGATACGGAAGATGCATAACGAGAAAGTGATGAAGAGAATAGGCGAGACGATGGAGAGGACTTAACATGCCTTCAAGGACACGTTAATTCTGATGATGAAAATTAATGATTGTTATATGTTAGTTTGTTTAAAATGCGAAAAAGGATTTTATATTATTTGTCATACAATATTGCTTGAAATATATATAAAAAAACTATTTTAAATGGCAAATACTAGTACAAAGAATCATTCTTATCAAGGGTGAGTACAAGGGTAAATACAAAACTACGTAATGAATCGATTTATGTTTGGAAGAAATAGACAAATCAAACAATACAGAACTTCTAAGAAAGGACCTAGACCATGTGTTTTCGGTACATGACCTACTTTATCATAATTAACTTCTGTTCATCGCTTGCTTGAAAAGTGTTTACCTTCTGTCAGTGACGGGCAATTTACTGTGGCTACAACCATACCTAGTTCTTGAATTTAAATTTAGTTATGACTTTTATGCGACTCTAACTCAGGCTGGGACAGAGCACCGAAAGATATTTGGACAGGATGTCGACTAGGGCCTAGTTATTGAAGGTCCCTTTCCAGCATTTGCCTGGTATTACTGAAGAAACACCTTGAAAAAACTCAGAATGAACGGCCGCTAAAATCGTTCCCAGGATCCACCGATTGCTAAAACAACGCAGACAACGACATCTGTGGTTTCATACTATCGTAGCAGGCACTCATTGGAAGTATAGTTATATGTATTATTTAACCTTCAACTCACATTTTACACGTTTATATAAGATTTCGTTACTATTTCATAGTTATTAGGTTCCATAAGCTCAGAAAATCATTGTTAACTATCTTCATTGACAGTCATGTAATATTGACTATATCTCTAAGCGTAACAAATAAATTAATTTGACATTCTACTGTATTTCCTCTGTTCACGAGAGGAGTGATAATTAATGATTTGGTTGATGACAATGGTTGATAGTTTTCTTGTGTTTCTTTCATGTGTATATTCAAACCGACAGTCCATTTATCATCTAGGTGACATTATCATGCAAGCAATCGTAAATAGCCATTCCAGACTTGCGTAAATTATAATCATTTACATTTTGCGTAATACATATTAATCATATAAACAATGTAATTAATGTTATCTTACAATCTCAGAGTCGAATTATTTATTACGAAGTGTCTCTTCAAAGACGATAAAGTCCTCTTATAAATTACTACATATAAAAACCTTGAATAGGGGGTTTCGAAATCCTTAATATTAGTAATATGTATATATAAAATATGTGGAAATATCTATTAATATTTACAAAAGTAGGAAATATTGTGACATTTAGTAATTTCATGGCATGTGGTAATTTCGTGATATGTGAAAATTTCGTGATATGTGGTAATTTCGTGGCATTAGGTAATTTCGTGATATGTGGTAATTTCGTGTTATTTGGTAATTTCATATCATGTGGTTATTTCGTGATATGTGGTAATATCGTGGCATGTGGTAATTTCGTGAAACATTCGATTTTGTAATGCCATAGCATTGTGAAGAGTTGAATTTAAATTTTCGTCGCCAGATGACTCCAGAAACATTATCTGCATCCTGCATCATAGTTGTAACTTAGACAACTAATGGTAACGTCGTGGCTGTACAAAAACCAATGTACCACGAATTTAGCAATGTACGAAGCTATTCTTCTGTACAGTATAGAAGCTGCATTTCAGGAAAAAAACATCATTATTATTTTTCAGTTGTTTTGACTGTTCTGTTATTCTTTGAACTTATATTTGTGAGCCAGACCGTCAACTACGACTTAAGAGAGATGACGTATCTCGGCGAACACTTTTGCGGCGGTAAGGAAGATGAAAATAGTGGCCAGGATCATACTCGAATTAATACGATGGAATTTGAGGAAATTCTCAAAAACTTCAGTCAACACAGGCAGCAGAAGAACTTAGGCATCTTGGGTATGAGTGCCGACCCGAATACCACGACCGTAACTAAGGAGACTGGGTTAAAATAATATCTTTAATTAAATTATAAAAATGTGATTAAAATGACGAACATATATGAACTATTCGATCCTATGTTAACAGAGTTCACTTCTTTTTTTTGTTTCTTCGTAAGATGAGATTTTAAGAGGGAACCTAGACGCGACCACTGAACATAAGAAACGAAGATAAATTTTGTTCTGAAGTATCATCTTGACTAACTTCTCATTTCAGTAGTCTGTATTTTCTCTTGCCTTGTTCTTAAGTTGTCTCTCTGTCTTCGTCTCCATTCCCCCACTGTTTCTCTCTTATCTCTCCTCCTTGTTCCAACTGAAGAAGAAGAAGAAGAAGATGGAGACAGAGAGAATCAATTATGGCGATTAATGCGGTAGAGAGGGAGAAATTTAAAGTTCGCGGAATCAGGATTCAGGAACGCTTACAAGTAGGGGAAAGTTGGCTAAAATGGAGACGTGTAACTTTACTTAACTGTAGTGTGTACAGTAACCAATTAACCAGAATGCTTTTCGGCTCAAATGAAACTTTTATCCTTCTACTATACAGAGATATAGTTAAATATTTTCGTGTTGTTTTCGTTTCTCCAGGGAATTAATTTTTTAAAAAAAAAAAGTATTTTTTTTCCCGTTTTGTCCAACCGGTATGGTAAAATGGGGTAGTAATTTAAATCAATAGTAAGTTTCGTCGCACGTCGAATATGATTAACATAGGTCTATAATCTCTGTTGATGAATGCAGAAACTATAAGAACAGTGACAATAAGATAGGGTTTCAATAAGCAAACCACTTCGAAAGATACATTCAATTTCTGTTTTAATAAGTTATACCAAAATTGCAAAATAGTTTAGAGCAATTTCAAAACAATACCTCTTTCTACCGTGCTGTAAAATAGTTTTGTTCTTACAATTTCGATACAAATAGGAAGCCCTGTTATGTCCAACAGCTTGGCTCTCCATTTTGTTCAACTGCCAAGGTTTTGAGATTTCAAAATGACTCTGCTCAGCGAGTTACACAAGGTTAAATAAACTACCACTATATTACCACTAAATAACTGTTAATTAAGGTGAAGTACTTATATTTTGTAGTCAAGCTTTAACAATATTCGAAGCGTAGAAAAATTATATTTAAAAAGAAAAAAAAACACTCGGAAGCACGCTATTCATGAAATCACTTCCCTAACTGAGGAACCTGCCTCTGTGGTGCATCCAATAAGTAATTCAACTTCCACGTGGTAGATGGCGCCATCAGTCTGATATGGGGCGATACACCTTCCCGTTCTATCCGACCTCTCCGTTTTATCAGACTTTTCTCTACATAGAAGAAACGCTCTTTCAGCGATTTCTCACATCCTTCCACGATGAGACTACGTACAGGCACTAGACGATCTCTTACCCATATTCAACCTCTGTGATTTTCTTTGTATATTAATAAATTCCCCTTTCTTATACCCAGTGGACAAATGGATTTTTGTTTTTGTTTTCTTGTAAGTCAGTGTTATATCTCTTAGCTTCTGGACTCCTGATTTGCTGTTAGACATTATTTCTTTCCGTGTTTACAGAAGGTCAGTGGTAACGCTTGCTGGCTTCTACTATAGATATGCTGGGCTAATTAAGGGTTAATTAGGGTTATTAAGGGTTAATTAGGGGATAGTAAACATCGCAATGACCGGTGGAAAGAAAGAGTTCATTGGCGTTAGTAAAACAATGAAAAAAGTGCGCACAAAGACAAGTTCTCCAAAAATGGAGGCAGGCAAAAATACAATAAAATGTAGCAACGATGTGACTAAATATTAACAGATCACAATTACCTTTTCGTATCCCGACATGCGTCTAGTGGAACTAAGGGCAAACTATGGTGAACTTCGGCCAGACTGGCTAATCACTACATGTAGAATCCATTCATGTCTTCTAGATTATAAAGTGAACACGCTTGCTAAGATCCTGTCCCTCTGGTTCAGTGTTAACAATGGCTGACTCTGGATAAACACTGAAATCTGGTGGGTGTTAAATACGGATCACGTCTGAAATCCTCACTGATAATTTCCAGTTTCCACCAAGTGAATGTCGAGATGGTATCATGAATAAATTGTCTGTCCAATATCTTCCTCATCACTATTCCCGGAAGAATTCTCGCCCAGGGACGTCATCCCTCTGACTTATAAAGGGCTTAATTCTTCCTTAATTGTTTTTTCAGTCCATAGTTGTAAATTAAATTCCAAAAGCTTCCTCTGAGCTATCATTCGTCTTCTTGGAAATTACCGAGATAGTTCTGTACGGTCGAATGTCGAATATACCTTAATGTATCTCAAGTATAAAATTTCATCTACATTTTTGTTTATACTTAAAAGGGAAGGAAGACAGAGTAATGAAAACGACACTGCTTTCTAAGAGGTAGAAAATAACTTTTACTGGCCGATAATAATTCACATCTTATGAAATCACCATACGTCATATCTTGAAAAATTTATTTGATTTTGCATTTTAGTTCGAGTTTTGTAACATCAAATGTACTTTCAAGCCATTTACGACTTTTTCAGTCCACTTTCTATAGTGAAGAATGCAACACACTTTATTCTTAAACATTGTACTGCACCTTGAGTGTCAACACCTAACATTATCCACACAAACTAAATGCCAGGCTGAATTAGGAGCAGCGGGTTTCTAAAGTACATTTGTCCGGAAACGCAACTTGGTGAAAGAAACGGCCTTCCAATGTCTTTGAAATAACTGGCAGTTTATTTTCGCAAAAAATAATACGGTTATGAAACAACGAAGGCGTAAAAACCAGGAAATTGGGCATCAGAAATACTAATTTAGGGACAACTGAATCCCCTACAGGTTTCCCTATTCCAAAATCTAGAAACGCTACTAATTTACTACAGACGATTACGTCATTAGTCAAACATGTGCCACTGATCTACTTGTCCACCATCTTCAATAGATCATCAATCTTAAGATTGATTGAATTGTTATTAACGTCCTAAACGAGTTGGTTAGCTACTACCGTTAAACGTAGGCTCCAAACCACTTGTGTCCACCTCGGGAATCGAACCCGTTATCCCTTGATTACAAGGCAGTGAGCGCTACCACTCACCCATCGGGGACACTATCAATGGTAGGAATTCGTGGGTGGAGCACTTTGTCAATTAAGTATTCAACGTATGGCACAAAACGGTTTTGGGATTTGGAAAAGTGGCATTTATTGCTAACCAAACTAAACTGCTACATTTGAAATATCTCTGGGAAATGGAAATTTGGAAAGATTTTTTTTAAAGGAGTAAACATCACAATAGTTCCATTCCTGTACCGAGAAATTTCACAGATGTTGTAATGTGATTATAAAACATGCGTGTAAAGCAGACATATCCACCGGGACAGCTAAAATTGATTGTATTTGGGTTTATAGTCATATCGAGTATCGTTGTACGGTCGTCCGCCTGTACAAGATGATCTGAAAGTTACAACAGTGTTTACATTCTGTTGGTACATAGAAATCATTGTCACACTGTAAAAAGTACTCAAATATCTTTGAGTTATCCCTAATCAATTATTTTTCTTCTTAAAATGGGCGCATAGTGAAGATACGCCCAGCTTCAAGGACACACACACACGCACACATACACATAGATGGAGAGAGAAGGAGTGAAATACAATAGAAAAGGAAAAGAAACACAAAGAATAAATTGCTAGTATTTCTTACCATCTACAGATTCTTCTTAAACCATTTCAGTTCGTTCTTAATGAATGAGAAAGACAGCTTTGTAGCATTTTCTTTTATTCTACACAGAGCATTTCCTCTCCACTACTCTCTCTCTCTCTCTCTCTCTCTGTTCGAATGTAATTAGATACTTTCAAAAGCGATGCTCTACGGGTACTAATGAGCTGGATAACTTTTCTATTTGGCAGTTGTGTTTGTATCCATTAAAAGGACTGACTGACGTATTTCCGAAGAAGAAGAGGCAACAAAAGCTGTCTTACTCGCTCTCTCTCTATCTCTCTTTGTAACAATTTAACAATTAGATCACTTTGTCCGCTGCTTCGAAAGTTTTACTGACACAGCTTTCATGAAACCATTATGTACAAAAGAAACAAAGGATGTTTTAAAGATTTTGATCATTTGTAAAAAAGAAAAAAAAAACTAATTTTGTAATAGTTGCTCCTGCTTTCGTCAGAACCACTCACAAGCTGCCACAAACATAATTTTGGGTAGATAGAAGATGTACAATAACACCCCGAAATGGATTCAGTCAATTTCCTCGGAATGGATTTCACGACTTTAGGGAGGGTTACCGAAGTGGGATGGACAGGAAAATAGGATTAGCAACTAGTGGTTATTAAAAATAACAAGTTTCAACCAATGAAACGCAAGGTGTCGAAATGTTGAATCGCTAAAACACTTGATTGAATTCTAAAAAAGAGATAGATTTTCTAAGGTTCCGTACAGAAACAAGTTCACCTGACTGGCAAGTTGCTCTGAGCATTACGTTGGTGTATTTCCGTGAACACAATGTGTAAGACTAATAGGGAAAACGGTTTCCATAGTAAACATTTCAATTCTTTACCCATTTTACATTGTGAAGGCGAAGACGAATATCGTATTTATATGCAATATTGGTAAGTACTTAGTTGTTCTAATATATAGATAACTATTGATATTTACGAAGGATAACAGTGTTTGAACCCACAATTCAAGTTTTAAGGTTTTTCATGTCTAAAAATATTTGCAAACAATTCAATTGCTTAGTCAGTTCAAAGAAATAAAAAAAATGTAAGAGAACGGCAGCATCCCTTACTTAAAATTAAAGTACTCTTTCGGAATGGTACTTCCAGTTGTAACGAAGTAAAACGAACTTGTACATGACTAGTTCCAGAGTTGGTGGTGAGATTCACCACTTATTCCGTTTGAGGTATCCATAAGAAATTATTAATTTGTTGTAGAAAGCAAGAAGGATGCTCCTGTGCTCAATTTCTGGAGAGTCTTCTGTGCACCGAAAGACAGTTTAAACTTCGGCGGGAGGGATGTTTAAAAATGATTTTTAAAATATTTTTCCACCAAAGAAAACATGCCATAAGATCCTTAATTTCCTACCGTATAACGTTATATAGATTTTGCACCCAGCCCTCGTAATATGGTGGTCAACGTCGCGGACTTTGTATCGGCAATACGATGGAACACATTCTCGAACCCGCTACCAACCAGCCTGACAGAAAAGTTTCAGCTTTACCTCACAGTTTCGCGAAACGAATACTGGGATGATACTTCAACTAAGACTCTGACAGCTACATTTCCCGTCTCTTGGTCCAGAAGAATGATTCACGATGGACGTCATCCCTGAGACATGACTGGAGTAGGTCAAAGCTGTCTATTTAGACCATAATTGGAAGTTATAGTAGATCTTACAGGTGAGATGCGTAATTTTCTTATACGGTGTATTTTTTAAAAAAATGCGGGAACAAGTTTGATATGCGAGGGCCTTAGATAAAAACAAGGATTTTTGATATCGAATCGAAATGCAAAGGACTGAAGCTCGATACAATGGTAAGTGAAATAAAAAATTGTCGATGATTTAGAAGCAATACACAAAACTTACAGTATGTTGTTGAAAGTCAACTTTTTAAAAAATGAACTCATGAAGATCAAATTTGATATTGTTCAAATTCGATATTATTTTATATAACGTTACACACTAAGAAATTCTCAAAACAAGTCAACACCAAAGGTGATAAATACAGAAAAATCAATTTCTTAGTAAAAGAAATAAACATGTAAATGACCATTTTGTAAATTGGAACTTATACATTTTTCATAAATTTGTTTTATCATTAGAGAGTGCTAGCAGCAGCAATTAATAAGATATCATTATTTTAAAAAGTGAAGACTTGAGCTATAAATGCTTAAAAGTATAAACTAAAATTCAACTCAGTTCAAAATGTAAATTTTTAAAACTCATCCAGATTTTTAAAACTCATTAAATTTTTTTAATAAGTTTTCGCGCCTATCACTAAAAGTGAGGCGTTCTTTGATGCCAAAGAGTTTTGTCAGAAAATCAGGGTGATTTCATCTTTTGTGATTTTACTAATGATTTGTATCTTTAATTCACAGAAAAATTAATGAAATATCTTAATTAAGTTATACGTTTTCTTAATTTAATGATATTGCATTGGTACAATCACATACTTGGCAATGATTTGTTATCGTCCATTTTTTTTAACAGAACAGTTATTGTCCAGATCTGAAATATATAAACTTTCAGTATTTCTCATATTCTGAGTTTAATACGAATTGAGTTATAGTGAAATGTCATATTTGACAGTTCTTAATTAAGTGTGTTCAACTAGATTTTGAAGTAGTAACTTTGAAATTTCGAAACTCAAAAATAGACGGTACGATGATAGAGTTTCAAGTTGAAAAATCATCCTTTTTTTTCATTTGGGGACTGTGATGGCAGTAGAAGTCGACTTTGAAATGCGAATTCCACGATAATCAGTTGAATATTCCGAAATCTAACTGTAAGATGGCAAACTTTGAAGGATCCGGTTCACAAATTAAAACTTTTTTGCATTCCTAAATCCATGAAAAATATGTCCTACTTTCCTGCTATTTCGTATCTGGCAATTCTGAAAGTCAATGAGTTCGATTCTAAAGTAAAAATACATATTAATTCATGTGGACCAACACCAAGCGACACAGGAAGTGACTACACAAATAGACTTTAACCATACAACCGTCGGCAGACACTTGCACTTCATGGGGAAGGTACACAAACTTGTACCTGCAGCTGTCTGTACGTCTTTACTTGCTTGTCATCGCATTGCTTGCCAACAAGTGCCTTTTTATTCAGAATTGTCGGAATTAACGTAAAATGGTGTCTGCACATCAACGTCACACAGAGGTTCAGCCCAAATGGAAAGGGAACACATCGTGCGAAAAGTGAACCACATCAATACAAGACCTTGTTGATTTGGTGGGACTAAAAAGGAATTATTCACTTTCAGCTGCTCCATAGGAAAGTGATAATAAATGCTGCGTTATATTGCAAACAACTGCCTTGACTTCAGGCGGCCATTGTGGAGAAACGACCAGCAAGACGCCATCCTATGATTCTCCGGATGAACAACGCCAGATCTCACATTGAAGCCATGACAAAAACTGGGCATGGAGGACTTACCACATCCGAGATACTCCCCAAATTTAGCGCCTTCAGACTATCATATTTTCCGTATTATGTCAAACGCATTGCGTGGCAGATCCTTCTGCGTAGAGATAGTCGCGCAGAATGGTGAAGACTATATTAAAGCTGACAGAATATAGTGTGGTTCCTTAGAGGCTGCGGATCCCTTCAGGTTGCGTTCAGAACGGACAATATCCGCTTTATAATTTTCTGACTATACATGACGTAATACAAAATTATTGACACAGGTATTCAAATAGTGAGCAATAGATATCAGTAGTTTACATGGCAAATACGTTGATTCATAGAATACACTACAGCAATGTTGTCGGACATAATAAGCACTTGTTTAGGATACATGAGAAGGACCGCCACAGCTGCGGCAAGAAACTCGGTGACAAAGATAGGGTATGCTTGAGAGAAGCGAGCCACAAAAAGTTCGGTACCATCTTCCAACACAACTGCGTTGGACACATATGGGTGCCATTCATAAACACAGCAGTACGGGCAAAGTCGGGTTGAAACAAATCACAACGCACTGATAAAATTTTCTTAGATTGAAGCTTTGTCCACTGAGGAAAGATATTTTCGGTGAGAGCAGACACTAGCGGAAAGCTCAACGATGTAAGCGGATCGGCCCAACTGATGTAGCCAGCGATGACTGTTCGAAGACGGGAAGAGGCTGCTGAAAATAGAGTTGGCGCAAAGAACAAAATATGAAGATACTTAGGCAAAAAAGACACTGACATAGTTATTGTTGACACTTTAACTCGTAGGTAAACGAGTACCTTGGTCGGCACTAATACACTTTTCTTAATATTAACTGCAAGTGTAGAGCTGCATAGTTATGGACACTGCGTGATTTTAACCCATTCTACTCACCTTTTTCGCTCGTGAACGGAGACAAATTCGACACAGAAGACGAAGAAGGAGAGGCTCCCTGAACCTCTTCATAATTCAGTTGATTTTTGGGTGGATTCCTTTCGGCGACCCGGTCCAGTACGAAGACCCCGTTTCTGATCCGCCGATACAACTCACAGATCCTCTCACCGACCTTCTACTTGACACTTAGAAGATTTGCAGTGGCCTCCAGACAACCCCCGCTTGATCTTCTTGTATTTGGGCCAGGCTCGCAACGTCGATGTTCTTCGCGACCTTTGAATCCAGGAACCGTGGAACGTATTACCCGATGATTGAGAATTCTGGAGACAACTCATTCAAGATCTCAACGAAATCCAACCTGCACCTGATGTGGACGATCCAGAAGACGCCCCTCCCTCTCTTTGAGGAAGATGATGCAGGGACGCCCGGAGATTCTGCTTCGGACACGGACCTTTCTGAAATTTGGGACGCCTCTCTTCATCACTTCTACAATTTGCCGAAGTCTCTCAATCCTGAGATATTGAAACCTTTTCGCCCCCAGGGGAATTGGTCACCGCATCGCCTTTATATCATACTCCGCCGGATAACTGACCCTTTGCCCTGCGTGGTACTTCTCGTGCGCTCTTACTAATTCTTGAGGACATGTCGTCAACAGACATCTTAGAAGTTCCTCCCCACCTAATAGTGAACTCCTTTCCTGTTTTTGAGGTAGATAAACCAGGCGGCAGCGCAAGGGTAATATATGACTGCCATAATTTGACCTCCTGTTATTCTTCTCCTCCTGTTCACTTACCACGCGTCACGTACTTGGTGAACCAAGTGTCAACAGAAACTACTTTTGCCAAAATTGACCTCAGAGACGGCTTCTACCTCATCGTCTTGCTCGATTATACACGTCGATTCTTCGGTATTAAATGTGGGAAGAGATACTTTCGTTTTAAGAAGTTACAAATGGAATGGACATTATAGCCATTACTAATGCAAACGGCCATGCAAAACTTCCTCCTCAGTGTAACAAGTGAATCACGCAGTGTTCATACTATGCAACTCTACCCTTGCAGATAATATTAAGAAAAGTGTGTTAGTGCCGACCAAGGTACTCGTTTACGTATTAGTTAAAGTGTCAACAATAACTATATCAGTGTCTATTTGCCCTTAGCGCCAACGCTATTTTCAGCAGCCTCTTCCCGTCTTCGAACAGTCAACGCTGACTACATCAGTTGAGCCGCTCCACTTACATCGTTGAGATTTCAGCCAGTGTGTGCTCTCACTGAAAATATCTTTCCTCGTTGGACAGTACTTCAAGTTAAGAAAACTTTATCAGTGCCTTGTGATTTGTTTCAACCCGACTATGCCCGTACTACTGTGTTTGTGAATGCCACTCCTATGTCCATCGCAGTTGTGTTGGAAGATGGTACCAAATTTTTTTGTGGCTCCCTTCTCTCAAGCATCTTTGTCACCGAGTTTCTTTCCTCAGCTGCGACGGTCCTTCTCATGTGTCCTAAACAAGTGCTTATTATGTCCAACAACATTGGTGTAGTGTATTCTATGAATCGACGTATTTGCCACGTAGGCTATCTGATATCTATTGCTCACTATTTGTATATCTGTGTCAATAATTTTGTACTACGTCATGTATTGTTAGAAAATTATAAGGCGGATCGAGATTCACGCTGTCCGTTCTGAACGCAACCTAAAAGGATCCACAGCCAATGGGATCCCTGTGGGAGGGACATGGGATATAATATCTAAGTTGAGCTGCTGATCTCGTTAGGGCGGAAGGGGAGAGCACGCATGCGGTTCGGATTGATTCAAACGTCAGATTTTGTATTGTTCTTGATTTGAAGAGTTGTTACCATACACGGAAGCACTGAGAAGCTATTTGGCAAACCTCGCCAAAGAAACTATAATATCATAATCTATAAAAATCTAACACTTAAAATCTTGTATCGTGTAAAATATTAAAGATACAAAAGCGGTATTGTACTCAAATTGTAGGAAATTTAATTTTAAATAAAACATATTCGAACATCTTTTGCTGTAAACTCTACCAGTGGGGAGATAATCAGTGATTTTTTCAGAAAAGTCCAAAATTTTCGAAAAAAGTCAAAACTTTGAACGCTTGTATCCCAAAAACTATGAAAGCTACAAAAGCGATATTAGACTCAAATTGTAGGAAATTTAATAGTAAATAAAATATTTGAACATCTTTTGCCATAAACTCTACCATTGGGGGGATAAGCAGCCATGTTTGAAGAAAATTCGTAAAACGTTGAAGAAAATAAAGATGGCGTCGTATTTCAAGATGGCGGACCCGAAAATCGAACACCTCCCTACAAATTGATTGTACTGAGAATATAGAAGAACTCTGCAAAATCTGTCACTTTAATCCAGTCTGTCACGATTTTTTTTTCGCTAAGTCACTACACTAATATCTGCACCAACCCAATACACAGACGAAATCTGCTGAGGTTCACTTCATGTTGAATCTTTATCATAACTTTATTCCTTACAGCTGTGGGAAAAGGGCCTCTTCTTCCGGAGAAGTCTTCGATTCATAAGTGACTATTTAAAAAATAAATTTCTCAACCGTTTCTATTTGTCTCCGGAAAATAATATGAATAAATTTTCACCATTCCCCCCCCCCCCCAGATTTTTAAAATAAAAAATAACGGTTGAACACATATTCATCATCGGTATAACTTCCCGTTTTTCCTTCATTCTAAGTTTATTACAATGAAGACGATCCCTTTTGTTATCTCCATTTTTTTCCTCTGAGAATGAGGAGAAAAAAAAATCTCATTGCCTCCAGAATACGAATCGTTCCAGCTTAACAGACGAACTAGGTAGGAAACATAAATCACTTTGAGAACCAAAGTAACTCATTCCAAGTAAGGATTAATTTACTCATTATAAATTTGACACCACGAGGCTCTAAATTTGCATCAACTTATTAAACAGCTTCCATGTTTCCGTGATATTTCACAGAGAGAGGGAAAGGGGGAGGGAAAGTTGCGTTACTTCAATTTGCAGTGTTGCCAGCGAATATCTATTTATTGTGTTTTCTTCTGGAAAAATGACTTGGCAAACATTTAAAGAATTCTTCACATACAGAGTTCTGAGTGAAAATTAATTTTGTTACCGAAACTTTGATACCATAAAGTAACTTTGTTGAATATTGGATATAATAAAAAAATAGATATATCACATTCTTCTCATGTAATACTAAATGTTGTTCAATATTGAATTTATTTAAAATAAAATATTGCTTTTTTCCATGTAATAGAATGAATTCCTCATCCTTTGACTACATTTACTGAATACTTTCAGGTTTAGAATTTATAAAAGTACGATTTAAATTTTTTATTACCACGAATTTGAATTTAAAAAGAAAACTTAATTACAGGGGTTTACCAATTTGTTAAATTAATAATTTATATAGGTGCGGCAGGTATCTATGTCTTAGGACTGTCATAACCCTAAAGGCTTCAGTGAGCACTTTTCAGAACAAGAAATAATACGAAGGCTTAGTGTTTTTATAATTTAAGGATCTGTGTTCAAATGCCGGGACTGGTTATCCTGACTTAGTTTTCGTTACTTTCCCTCGGTTATACCTCCTGCTAGGATAAGTGTCATTTTCCAACTTGCGAGAAAAAACGATTCTTAAAATTTTATTTCCAAATAAAACAACACTTCTCACCATTTATAAACACCCAATAGGGGAACTAAGCGATACTTTTGAACTTTGATTCTTAGATAAGTAATAGGTCTAACAACATGTATATTGTTATTCCTGTAAATACGCAATTTTCATAAAAGGTGACACTTAGTGCCTCAAAGTCTTCGTTTTGTAAAGAAATGCACTTTCTACCTACAAAAGCAACAATTCTCGTTGACCAATGAAAATAAGTACTTATCATATATCATTTAGACCAGTGGCGGCTCATCAGGTGAAGCTAGTGAAGTTCATCTTCACTTATTATTTTGATATGCATTAACTAATTATGTATTAATAAGTATTAATTGGGCCAGAAAGTCAGTCAACGTCATCTAAGATCGGATAGTGACATTATCAGTATCCTGTCTAAGCCCAGAAACTCCAGGATAATTGCTAATGAACAAGGATAAACGTGTTGATGGATAAACGTTTGGATAGTACTTCACCTATTATTTGTGTCACGAGCCGCCACTGATTCAGACATTCTTTTTACCACACAGACTCGCAACTTCGTTACGTCTTATCTGTTTCAGATAAATGGCCAGACGAGTTAAAATTATTTAATCAGAAAAAAACTAGATCCATTTTTGGAAAAATAAAAATCTAAATATTCCTCTAACCAATATTCATTCAATTTGAAAATATTAGGTCAGTTCAGCGAGTTGAACTGAGTTACAGAACTTCACAATGTGCCTCGGAAAATACGCCCTTGTTATGGCTATGGAGTTTTGGATAGAATTTTTTCTTACAAGTTAGACGAAATTAGACCTTAGCCCTGAACTGTAGGAGATGTATGATACTCAATTATGAAAAAGAAACTTTGTAGATAACCGGTATCGAATTTGAAAACAGAACTTTAGAGAGTAGGGAAAGATACGTTACCACTAGTCTACTTTGTTCTTTTTTTTTAGCTGATCTGGCAAATCACACCAAAAAGAATGTCATGTCTGCGATCCTTTTAAACAGAACATATACTCATAATATATCACAAAACACAATAAATAGTGTACACCTGGCAACCCTGTGTCTGGTTTCCAACATCAAAAGTCTGTTGTTTATTTGTCTCTTTTCTTTCCATATTTTTCATTCTTCTTGGTCTCTTTTTACCTTTTATTTCTTTCTCCAAGAAGAGAAAAAATAGTACATGTCCCTTCATTGCTAACGTCTTCACAAACAAAGATGATTTTGGGAAAAGATATGGCATTTTCTTGTTCCAAATATTTCACAAACAGTAAAAAAAAAAAAAAAAAAAAAAAATCGTTAGTGTCTCTTTTTCTGTTTGTCTGTCTGTTTCTGTCTAACGTATGTGGGATGTCTGAAGAGAAGAGAAACGAAGAAAACCTGTCACAATATCTGACATCATTAGTGACAACAGTAGTGAGATCTTGAATCATTGTGTCTTATATCTTACATGATTTTTATCTTCTTCTAAACGAGAGAAATAGGGAAAGAAGGGGGACAGTATCCCACACATGATGGAGAGACTGATCTTTGTCATTCTGCAGTTTATTTTTCTTCCTGTTTCTGGAGAGTGACAGGTGAGAGAAAAATATATATGTTTTTGGTCTACTTTCTCACGAGTTTTGTACGTTTTGCTTTTCTTCTAAGGGGTTTCCAACTACCAATATGTTCCTACCTTCCCCTCTCATCAATCTGCTTTCTTATTCTCTCTAGAGATTCAAGCTTTTCTAAAAATATGTAGTAAAACGGAAGTCTCTCTAAAATGACTTCTGCTTCAATTATCTATTTTAGGTGAAGAAAAGTGACGTCAGAGGCAAATTACCATCCAGTATTCTCCTAAGATATTGACTGAGTTTTTTGTTTTCGAGGGTCTTCCTCAGTTAGTATGCGTAGTTGATTCAAAAGTCTGGAAATATTTTCTTCTACTTAAAACAGTGTAAGAAATGAAAACCAAATTCCACAAGTAATAAGAACTGGGCAGGTATTCACCAACAGTCATTACTTGTGCATTCCAGACTTTTCAATCCACTACGCATACTAATGTTACATCTCATTATCTCTATGAAAAATACGTTTATGTCAAAACTGATTTCACCAATGTATTTCTGGTAAAATTCTAGCCTAAATTGATATGTTACATGACCCCCTTCCTATTAAAAAAAAAATCGAGAAAGATTCAAGATGGCTAACTTCAAGATGGCGGCCATGACGAACGTACTCTTTAAAGTGCATTGACCTGGTATCCATTCATGTATATTTTGCTTTCCATTATTTCAAGAATTTTACAAATAAATATGAATTTTTCGACTTACATCACACTACAAGTACTTCTTCTTATCAATCAAACATTTTGGTTACTGTGCCCTTCTTTATGGACGAAAACTATTTTAATCATTTTGTCTGGTGGTTTCCTGAGAGGACCAGATTTTTACAAATTTATAAACATCACTTCAAGCTCTTTAAAGAATTGGTTTAACCCATTTTATTTATTTTTTTCTACCATACATGTATTAAACTGACAAATATTTGCATTAAAATTAAATAAGCAGAAAATAAATTTCAAGAGCAAACCCATTTTCCTCAATATTTTAACGATTTAATGAACATTAAACAACAACAACAACAAAAAAAAACCATTAAAAATCAAATATTCAACGTACCTATTATTTCAGTATTCAGTTAAAGATTACCAAACAAAAGAAAAACTTGGAGTATCACTTTTCTATACTAAACACGAACTTTACTGTCTTTTCTAAATTAAATCTTAATCTATAGCAGATTAATGAAATATAATGACTGTATATTGTAGATTAGTCCTTTGCGCATATACTTACCCATTTTCAAAACTCCAGGTGTTATGATTTAGAAGCTGTTACGCAAAAAGTGCGAAGATGCAACGTGGTACGATTTAGAAGTTGTACCAGTAGTAGTTCAAGTTGGATCGATAGTAAAGTGAACGTTTGGGAGAAGTTAAATAAGATTAATCATAAAACGATTATGTCTGTGTATTTATGTCATACGGTAGCTTGTAATACGGATGGCAGTCTTGTTAATTTTAGCCTTGCTTGCAGAAACAAAACTAGGCTCTCTTTAATACAATACATTATTTAAAGCATTAGCCACTTTCACACTCGCCACAATATTTTTTTTTTCACTTACTTCCACGCATTTGGTATGAAACCAGACGCAACACTTGCAACACTGAATCATACATTCAAATCTTTACAGATAATACAGTACCAGCTAGCTGAATTGAATTTTATTTTAAGAGCTTTAGGCAAATATGGCTCGGGCCGAAATGGATGATGATGATGATGAGAGAATTGATCGAATGAAGAAAGTGGGAAGAAACGGTGGGGAACTCGGAGAAAACCCACGCACATAGTATTTGTCCACTACAAAACCCACATGGAAAGAAGCTGGGTTTGAAACCGGAGACCACACTCACCAGAGGTGAGCACTCTAGCACTGATCCACCATCACGCCAGCAAATTGTCGCTGGCAACTGTCACAGATTTCTGATCATTAATTACCTTCTTCGGATTTCTTGTTGAAGTGAAAGTCGTTCTAGGTGGTACATTTTATAAGATATGGACTTTTTTACTTTAATACTGTTTTATACACCAAAGATGAGAAATAATTAATTGCTTACTGTTCATACAATTAACACATGAAATAAGAAATACGCGTTTTAAGTGCAACATGCTTCATACATACCTATGAGTGTGTGGAGGCTTAGTTGTTCTTTCAAATTATTGCTTCTTACGATAGGAAATTTAACAAACACATTCTTCGCGAGCTGTGTTAACTCTACACTAAGCGTGTTCCGCATATTCCCTTTGATTGCTAGCGCCACTGTGCATACCCTACTATTATATACACAGTCCGGTACGTGCATAACTGAAGAATTAGAATATAAATAACAAACGGGCCGCACAGCAATAACAAGCGTAAAAAGTTGATTTAGATTGAAAATTAGGTCCATATAGGTTGAGGTCAGAAGTGGATCATTGAAGCTAAACGTTTACTCTGCAGTCTATCTTTCAACGCTAGCCGATCACTCCAGAATCTTCACATAGAGCTCGATGAATTAAAGTTAACCTGTATTGACACCTAACGGTGAAAAATCGAACATACTAGTTCATTTCCTATATCACTAGATGCCAGTCAAAACTTAGTTACCTCAAACGTTTAGTAGCTATTAATACGTATGCATAAATAGATTCCATATAGACAAATTAAAGACATTACAAATTTGGAAGCGTTAAAGGTTTCGTAACCAGTTGAAAGTAAGTAAGAGCTAAAAGACACGAATGTTAAATAGAGATAAGAAAAGTATTAAAATCAATTTATCTTCCGAAGACTGGAATATATTTTTATAAAGATCGCATAAACAAAGATGGAATATTAAACACGTGAATGCAAGCCATCTAGTGAAAACATTATAAAGCTCTGATATGCTAACAAGCTGCAAGCGCGGTCCTTTGCTTTGCTTACCTACTTCGTGCTCTCTCTTCTGCGATAGGTAAACACAATTTCCAGACACGGGAATTATGTTGACAGGGTAAATGTGAAATTTAGATTGATCCGAAGCGTAGCGCCAAGGTTAAGAGGTGCTATTAAGATAATTACAGAAAGATTGGACGAAAAGCTTGCCGATAATGGACAAGATGATGAACTCGTTTCCTAAATCTACCAACTGCGGCGCTGCTTGTAATTTGGGACAATATAATCTGGGAAGAAAAAGGAAAGAAAGTTGAAAATTTAATTTTAATCTATTTTTTTTGTCTCTTTTATCATTCGTAGCGTAGATTGTAATGTAAACTGTTTTCATTTTATGTCTCAAATTTTGGCTTATGCGCATACTGGACTGCGCATATAATAGCAGAGCTTGGAAATAATATTTACGTGTTTTGCAAGAATTGACATAAATAAAAACTGGTTCCTGACAAGACTGATTATACTTGAATAACAAAAAGGAACTAAAGTGTACTACAGTTTCGGCACCTCCTTCGTGGTATGTCGAGTTGAAGAGTACCACCTCTCCTGGAATTGTAGAGTGCTATCTGAAGAAGGAGGTGGTATACTTCCGAAACTGTTACACTCGCTTTTTGTTATTAAAGGATAATCAGCCTTGTCAGGAAGTTGCATTTTCCTTTATTCAAGTTGGATACAAGGCAGGTATTGTCATAATATACATGAACACTGGCTGCACAGCTATAACAAGCGTAAAACCCTGACTGAAAGTTCTCGTCCCGATTGGTTTAAACTAGAACTTGACAAACAACATTCATTAACTGTTATCTCATATGTCGAATGCTTATCGATCTCTACGTAACGATACTGGACTGACCGATTAGTGTCGAAAGGTAGACGGTAGAACAAACATTTAACTTCGATCAACTTCCGGTCTAATCCAATATGGACCAACTTTTGTGTTTACATTTAGTTTACTTACTTCAAGACACTTTCTGTACACTTTTTCAGGTCTTAGTTTGGAAAATGTGAATTTAAAAAGTTTTTACAATGCTTATTTTTACATTCCTTTACCGAAAATGGCCGAAGACTGCCTGCATATTTCTGTGACGTTATTTTAGCGTGTTCGTTGTCAGCACAACTCATAAAATTGATAAGTAAAGGCACATACAAGGTCCATGTACATAATTTACGCGATTATTTCTTTTAAGTGAGGTTGACGTTTTAACACACTAAGTCAAATTTTGTTCATAAATACAAGAATATAATTCCGTATTGTTAAATATAATGATTACCCATTGCCCTATTGGGACAGTACATAACTAGAAATTGCCAATAAAAGATAGTGTATTATATTGTAAGAACTAAATAGCAAAAATAAATAGAGGAATATTAATATCTTTAAAATGTTGATCCATTTCCAACTCAGAATTGTTATATTCAGCATAGTTACTGCTTACAAAGCCTGCACTTAAAATATGCATTTATCACTTTAACAATTGACAACATTGTGCTGACATCTTTAGGACGTCCCATACACAAGAAAGATCTCCAAAGATATCCACATAACTTTAATCTCTATTTATCTAACCTATCTTGGTATATTAACGCAATTTCTACAAGAAAAGAAACCACTTAACAATTAAATTGAACTGTCACTGAATATCATGCACAAATGCCACGAACAACTGCTATAATTCATTTCTTCCAGACTAACCGTCACATAGAAATTCAAAGTTAAAAATTGAAAGTTTTCTGAAAGCAAAAGTTCTTGGAAAATTATCCTCTCAATACATTCTTCTTTGTAGTTGACTGCTTGACATTAAGTAGCCTTTACACCTCCATCCGCAATATTGGAAGCTTAATACAGTAGGCACTCTTTAATCCGGCACGTTCGGGATCACGGCCGTGCAGGATTAGCGATGTATTAAAATTGAATGACAAAGTTATTTATTATTCAAAAGGTGAACGGCGCATGTGGGATGTGGAGGTAGCGCTCCACATATTATCGACCAACGTCACGAAGTGAGGTGGGGTGGTTTACGACTACGGCTTTGACGGTTTTATCTTTTTTCGGAAGGATTAGCTTCAATAACGTGCGTCCAGATTAAATCCTTCTTTTTTCTTCTTATGCAACCCATTGATAATGAGCCTATAAACGTACAGATAAGAAGCAAAGTACCTACCTAATAGTTCTTCTACCCAACATAAGCTCCAAGCACCGATAATCAAATCTACACAGTTACTCACTACTGTCCCTTTCCTCATAAACACAAGAAAAGAGACAGAGCGATGTAATCATAGAAGCAAATACATGCCTATTTGTTTTCCTGGCAGTTTCTCACAATAAATAAACAGAAAGAATTGAAATATGAACCTCTTGTTTCATGTTATTGATAGCGAATTAATATTTCCTGTTTCTAGCATTCAAAACGATAAAATTCAAATCAAGACAACGCATTTCATGTCTCCGCCTGTAGGCTTGCGGCACCATAATACTAATTATTTTGTAGAACTAGCTTTCACACGAGACAAATCGCATACGTTTCACTGGTAAAAAAAAAACACACGTCCTTTTGTACTCTATACCTCTAGACAACAAATTGTAGTGTATATCTGCGAAAGAAATTACGTCCAATACTAATTTTTTTCTACTGTTCGCGCCGCAAAGTAAGGTGTCCCAAAATGCAATTTCCGTGTTCCATTTTCTACATATTTTAAAAATGCTTTTCTACCAATTATTTTTTTTCGCTAGTCACTATGAATTGGTTAAGCAGACTCATAACATGCCCCCTAGTGCAAAGAAAAACAGCACACAAGTGTTTTATTATAAAAGAAACAAGTTGTATTATAAGACATGAATTTTTAAAAAAGTTATCTTGAGTTATAAAGTTTGCCCCACCATTCCTCGCGATAATAAGCCAAAGGACACTTTGAAGTACTGTTAAACTGGTACAGGAGTAAAGTTTTGCAAAAGGTTTGCAGATTTAGACTTAGAAAGTAGATGATTGAATGTATGTGAAGCTTGAATCTCGCGTGAGCCCAGGACCGGTCGTGAAGATAGTGCTACCTAGCTTTACCTATCAGCCGATGAAACAATAATGCAGTGCCATTAAGTCAATTCAGCTTGCCTCAGAGTACAGAGAACAAACAGTTCCAAAAACAACGATGCAAATGTCATTAGTTTTACATTGGAATTCTTTGAAGATTAATAGAGCCCTGAGACCTAACAGGGGGTCCGGAGAACTCTGTCCTCATAAACTTTTTTCCCTGCCTCAACATGTACAACACATTTAAGGAGGTAAGAAGCAAAATCTTACATGTTTATTTTTTTTGTTAAAAAAAAAGTTTTGTTTTTAAGACCTTTATGAAGATCTGTACACTAGTAAATCATTCAACGTTGTTTTATGGTTGAAGTACATATTACAACGGGAAAGTATATCTATATGTATATCTATCTATCTATAGGGTAAGCCATATTCGATCCACTACTGGATGAGGCCTCTACCCGGAGGGAGGAATTGGTCTACTGTTCCCACGCTGACTAGACGAGTTGGGAGAGAAGAGCCTAAGCTCTCACTGTGATTCCACTATCTTTTATTCATAGCAGCTCCGCAATTGCATCACCATGGGCATCCATTGCATCACGGTGGGATTCGTTCCAGAGTCACAAGCCTTGGAAAAAATCCCTGACAGCACCGGAAATCGAATCCGTAGTCAGCAACGCTAACCACTAGACCAACAGGGTGGTCAAGTGTATATATATTTAATATATATTCAGATAATCACTTTGTATTATTCGATGCAGCTCATTCATTCACATCTTAAGACGAACCCCCTTTAAAAAAAAATAATAATTTGACATGAGAAATTTTGCTTGTAAAATTTCTCAGTTTTTACATTCGGTTCTATGTCAAAATGTAAGGGCCACCTTCCCCCAGATATGAAACACGCTTTTAAACCTCTCCCGGTCATTAGGAATTAGATCCCAAAGTTTAGTGTATTTGGTCTAAAAACTGCAGAGGCATAACCAGGACACACGCATACACACACGCAGATAATATTACACTCAAAAAAGTACTAATTTTGGAGTAACCATAAAATCCTATTCGCCATAGTTGAAATTGGAACAGAAATACTATGAGTTGCAAATACAATACAAGTCTCGCTAATCGTGTATTGTCCTTAAAACAATACAAAATTATGATTAGGTGTATTGTCATAATTACAATACTGTGAACAACATTTTATGATAAAATTTATGTTTCAAGTTGAATTAGCAAAATGTCTTGTTAGCAGTATAGTTAATTATTCAACAATGCATAGTTTAATTAATTAACAATGGAGGAATCATATTGTACCATACTATATAGTCAAATCAACTATAAATAAGGTTAAAGATGAGCTATAAGGTACCATACAGTATTGTTGCGGTAATTTGAAATTTTTAATTTTATTTTGCCTCGTGCTTTTTCTTTTGTTTGTATTTCTGACAGCAGCCAGCACCCACCAGAGGGGGTACACCTTCTATGAGAAAAGTGACTGCAAGGAAGGTGAAACTTCGAGATAGGAAGTGAGGCTATGTGCCTACTGCACCTAGTGCGTTCACCATCAACTTTTTGTAGCTGCAGGGAATGTACGAACATATCGTCACGCAACTAAACAAATCAGTGAAAAGTCGATTTCATTTAGGTGTAACAATTTCTCACAGGATGCTTTAACCAGGAAGGGGATGTGAAAATGAGCGTGCGTTGTACGTACATTCAGAACTGAATTTATTTCTGAGTGAAACTCACTCTTAAACTCAAGTTTAAAGAATGAGCGCGCTCGTACCCAACCCTGTTTAATACATCTCTATGTGCTTTAATGAATCGTTTCTGTGTTTTGATATATGTTATACGTGATATGGTTTATCACGAATTATGAATCGAGTTCGTTCTCCAAGTTTGAATTACCGTATCTGGAAAATGAAGAGAAATTCGTCGAATACAATTTGGAATGTTTCTTTGTTTTGTTATCAGGAATTCACCTGCAAAATTTCTTCAACGAATTCTGTTTCGGTGCTAGAAATAGCAGAAAAACTCAAAATTTAGATTTTTCAAAATCTTTTTTTCTCTCTCTCTCTCTCTGTATGGGCAGCTAAATTTTTGCGCATGTTATACAATATATAGTGTTATTCTCTGTTTGCAATGAGGCTGCTTTTGGCATGCGCTTTCGGATAGTGTATCTTTGTTAATTTAAACGAAAAAAGTTAAAATCATTGAAGTAAGGGGAAAAAGAAAATGTTGGAAATGGAAGTAATTCTTTGAGTATGGAAAACACAATTATGTCCTGCAGGAAAACAGTAATCAAAGTTAATGGCAACGTGAAGAGAATTGGTGGTTGAGGGGGGACATCAATAAACATGTGTGTTAGTTGTCCACTAGGCAATATTCTCAAGGCAAGTTAGCTTCGTTAGGTTAGATCAATAACCTTCTATCTTTAGGTTATGTAACAACTACGTCAACACTAATCGAGTACAGTTCCTAATAATACGTCTCTGTTGATGTCATTCTGTTCCTTTATATTCATATATCCTTAGACAGACATAACTACAGAATACATAATTATGGAGCTCAAAAACTGCTTTTAGCAACCATTTTTATTTCATATCATAAATGCTTTCGTATTACCTAAGCACACATAATTAATTGAATGGTAACATAATCCGTGAGTCGATATTTTCTTTAAGTCAAAATCTATTTCATATACCTGTCCACAAAACATAATTATTTCCATGTATTCTTGCAATCATGAAGCCTCAGCAATAAAATAAACAAATCTAAACTTTTGACCATTGATTTCTATCTAAAAAAAAAATACTGGACTGATCGATGACTTCAAAAATTTAATGAGTATATGAAGTCAGGGAGTGGAGGGGTCAGTAAATCTCGATCGTGAATTTGCAATATAATCCAATATTTACAAAAGTTTCAGCTCTAATTCAGTTTTTTGCGCTTGTTATCGCTGTGCGGCCCGCGAATATTATTTATAAGATATGCTATTAAACAGGGTGTTTCTAAAACAACGGTGCAAACTTCGCGTGGTTGCAAAACGTGTCTACGCACTCCCTCAATAAAAAAAAAATCCCTTTCGGTAGGCCTACAGGCTGAGGTAGATCTCGAAGATTACTGTTTTGTAGATTATTCATCAAGAGCTGTTCAACAATACCTCACAAGACACACACACACACACACACATATATATATCATATATATATATATACTCGCTTTGTTTCGCTTGGAGCGCTGCCCCCAGACCCCCGTAGGGCGTTCGCCCCTCCAACTTCAGTGCTTTTGACAGGATGTGCCTCCTTTATCTTAACCAAAATCTCCCTGCAGCACTACACCACCATGGTATCCATCTGCACCCTCCATTTGCCCCATTTATTGTAACCTACTCTTGGTCATACACCTTCAAAAAATTTAGTTTCTCTACCTTCAATGATTTGGAAATTGGGTTTTTTGGGCGGCCATTTTGGATCCAAGTTGACGACTTTTTGAAAGTTTTCTTATATTGTCGTGACCTACTTGTGATGGTACAACTTCAAGTAAAATTACGTTTATCCAGCTCAAACAGTGTGCAAAATGGGATTTTGTGCGATCATTTTGGATCCAAGATGGTGACTTTTCCAAAATGTTGTAATATTTCAGTAAACTTCTCGTCATAATGCACCTTTATGCCAAATTTCGTATCTCTAGCTCAAACGTTGTGGAAAATGTTTTTATAGGTCCGCCATTTTGGATCCAAGATGGCGTCTTTGGATATATCATGTAATATTTTAGTAACATACAAATTATAATGTATAGTGTTACCAAATTTGATATTTCTAGCTGCAGCCGTTTAGGCTGTGTATTCTATACAACAATGGGTTCAGCGGCCATTTTGAATCCAAGATGGCGACTTTTTCAACATTTCGTAATATTTTCTGGAACTACTGGTGGCAATACACCTTTATGTCAAATTTCGTATCTCTAGCTCAAACGATATGGAAAATAGATTTTTTACTTCCGCCATTTTGGATCCAAGATGGCGTCTTTGAATTCATTAGGTAACATTTTCGTAATCAAAAAGTGACGTTGTACCTTTATGCCAAATTTGATTTCAATAGCCCCAGCGGTTTAGGCTGTGTATTCTATACAACAATGGGTTCGGCGGCCATTTTGGATCCAAGATGGCGACCGATTTTGCTCATTAACGAACTTAACCGAGCTATTAAGCCTAGAAACAACATATAAAAATTTGGTTCAAATATCTTCAAAATTATGGCCGCTAGCGTGTTAATATATATATATATTTACATCCGTCTACCATTATGGAATCCTTGACAGGCTGTATGTTTGTGGAATCCTTGACAGGCTGTATGTTTGTGGGACCCACCATTGATTATTATGTATAATTATATGTAAAAGCGTATATTAGACTTAGAAATTATCGTTATCAACGTTATTTACTTCGATTTTAGAAAATCCAATTTTTTACCCTCCCTATTCATGCAATAGTCAATGTGAATCCCCTTTACTCTTTTACCATTGCGAGACCCATATACGAATTTTTCATACTATCATTATGAAACCTTTCTATGTTCAGTCGTACCAACCTTTGTGCTTCATGTTAGTACTTCGAAACATGATGGTATCAGGAAGCGATAAATGAAAAATTGAGGGGTGTAAAAGCATTTTATAATTTTTTCCTGCATATTATTTTTCAAAATGTTATACCCAGCTGCCGTGGCTCAGTGGTAGAGCATTGGCTTAGCAATGGGGAGAACGCGGGTTCAAACCCGGGTCCGGACATCCTGACTGAGGTTTCCCCTGGTTTCCCTCGGTCACACGAGTCAAATGCTGGGATGGTACGAGAGAATTACATGCAACATTCCTTTACATCAAGATATCATTAATGGTACCGGTAATCCAGTTGTGTAAAAATAAAGGAAAAATAATCAATTACCACTACTGGGAATGAAAGCAGGATCCCCGATTCCGGACGAGTGATCTACAATTAAGTCAACGAGGTCTTTATGTGAAGGAAACTAGCGTCTAATTCTTTCCTGTTACACAATTCCGGGAAGGCTTTCTTCATTAAAAAAGATTTTTGAATTATAAGTCTCCACTTGTAGTCGATTCTCTTTACTTTCCACTCAGCTGAAGCAAAAAGGAATTCTCAAGTACACAGAACTTGGTCGTCGCTGTAGTAGCTTAATTGTAGAACACTAGGCAGGCAACTGGGAGATCTGGGTTCAGCATTTGTAGCAGAAGAAATGTAATGTTTTGTAACAGAATTAAAATGCTTCAGCTTAGTTCGTGGAAACGTACTCATCAAGACACCCCATGCAGATACATCGTTGAATTTTTCTACATCTTTTTTTTTTTTTTTTTAAAAAAAAGAAAGCTATATTCCGTGTTAGAAGTACCTTTCATGACCGCGAATTCTTCATTCAATTTCTTGATTTTTTTATTTACTACACATTCTTTGCGTTAGATTAGCTGAAATTATTTAAAGTTGGTTCTGTTAAACTGAATTAGGAGATGTAGGATAGGTTACTCTGTTCTGTTCTTTCCATAATCTGGATTGCTTCCCAATTTTCTTTTATGGACTGAATAGACAATTTTGTCATAACTCAGTTACGTCCGAGAGATGACGTCCCTCGACGTTCAGTTTTCCGGTGCAGGGATGGGGAAGGTAGAATCTAGTGCATTGGAGTACCACCCCGGTATTCATATTGTAAGTCTGATGAAAACTCTGCAACCCTTCAGTGAGGGTAGCCGGGAGCGGGCTCGAATACGCGTGCCTCCCCATTACCTATCGGAAATCCGCGACATTCCTAGTTGCCACGGGGCTGTGTGCTGCACGCCTGTTGATGCGAAAACAATATGCTTTGAAAAAGTTTTAAACCTTCAGAAAGCAATCTATAAAACGCAAAATGTCAATTTTCAACCCGGACACTCTGATCAGTTTCGAAACCGTGACAAAATCCTTACATATGTAATTACTTTCTATCGAAAATTAAGCTATGATTTGCAGTTAAGAACTTTCGTAACAACGCGTAAGAATTATCTTTGCACTTAGCATTTTTCTAATCTATGAGACTCTGTTATGACCTAAGCAGCATAATATTCATTTTCGTCTCCTCCAGGAAGTACTAGAAGTTACTCAAAGCAGTGCAACCTGGATTCTGTCAGACACTTTCAGTGGTGGTGTTATCCCCAAATTCTCGAGCACCCTTCCCCAACAACAACAACAACAACAACAAAAATAAATAAAGAATAAATAAAAATAAACAAATAAAAGTAAATATAAAAAATAAATCTAGAAATCTATTGAGAACCTGCAAAACTCTACTTACACACCCGAAACTGACATTTTTGGCAGAATCGCTGAGTGCAAAGGATGATTATTCATAAATTTTGAATTTACCCATTCAACGACTCCTTAAATAATAATTTTCACCTGGGGCGGTTTAGTTGGAGTTTATTTTACTATTTCTAACGTATAAGCAATAAGTTCTATTTCTAACGTAAACTGCCATAATTTTATCTAACGTTGTTAGTTATGTAAGAAGAAAGAACAGATTTTGAATAGTTTTAAATCAATTTAGTGAATTCGGATCGTTCAGATCATTACAGATTCTTAACAAGTATGTTGAAATTGGTGCTGGCAAGGATCAACAGGTTTCCTGGAGGTATCTTCCCAACTTATGTGGGGGAGGTGTATTTTCTCAGTGGAATACATAAAATTAGAACCTGCGTTAAGCTCGAAAGTGTTTAATATCTCTTGAGGGAAGGAAATGTCCCATCTCCTCCATGATTTCGCACCCTGTGTATGGATATAAAATACACATATATAAAATGTGTATAAAATATGCATAATTACGCCTAAAAGTATTCTAATTCTGCTTAAAATTCTGAATGTAGAGTGCGTTTGTACCCCTGGACCAATACCATAAATGTGTCCGTAAGTGTAAGTTTACTGAACGCGGTACTGTTGTTCTTAACCTGTCAGTGATTCTGCCAAACTCCCGCTCCCAACGGGAAGGTGTGACCCTTCCAAATTCTCGAGCACACACGCAACTTTAATTTTTTACGGCTAAGAATCAATTGAACGCAGTAAAACGTTACTTACACCCTCGTTACTTACTCAAACAAGCTACATAATAGTTTAAAAAAGCATAGCGCCACCGTATAAATCAAGTGAACGTTCAAAAAGAAAATACCATACCGTCATTTTTTACAAAAGATAATGCTAAGCTATTGGATAGTACCTACCAGTATTAGATTTAGTCACAGTTGTTTCCAAAGTTTCAGACCATGAGGAACCCAATGATGTATGGCTCATCTCTGTCTGTTTTGAGTTACTGAGATTTAAGAAAAACGGATAGGCCAAAGACTGTATATTTCCATATTCACTTGCGTTTAAACGGGGACGCTAAGAACTACCCAGGCAGTATCGTCGCGGACTTTGGATCAGCATTGGGTAGGTACGCGAGTTCGACACTGGGGAGGCATATAGGTTTGAGTCCTCCAGCCGTCCATACAGATTGAGAATTTCCGGGCTTTACTCAGTTTCAGGAGACCAATGCCGATATAATACGTTGCAATCAATTGCATTTGAAAGGAATTTGCAAAGAAAAATTTTGTTAATTTCTGCTTCATTTCAAGATATCGTTGTTTTTTTTTCTGTTGATCGGCACAACAGTGCAAATCATTCGGTTTGCTGGGAATGGCATTTCAAATTGGAAAATATGGCATGCTTACGTAGTTCGAATGTCAAAACAAACACAAACCCTCTCTGTCTCTGTTTCTTTGTTTCTTCCTGGTGGATAAATATTCTTTAATGATACTCTGCATTCATATTTAAATCAGGATTTAGTATGTTGTCAAGTTTCTAAATGTAGTAAGTCTACATAAAATGCACTAAAACTTTGTTTTCAATATGTGAGACACATTTAATGTACGAAAATATATTCTAACATTGCCTATTTCTGACATATGATGAATGAAAAGTAGTGTTAAAAGCACTTAAAATATTAGTGCAAAATATTTCTGTAATTAAGGGGGACGCCTTTCTCAAAGAGGCAGACGATTCCTTGAAAGGGGCGCTATCTAATAATTTGTATACAGGGTGATTCACGACGAAGTCAGATGAACTACTACCTGAACTAAGTCGACTCAATTCACTTAATAAAGAAATGGAAAGATTGCCAAAATGGCAAGCTTGAGCTGGACTGAAGCCCGATTCGCTTCCTTAGTCCTTACTCAAAGCCAGCTACCAGCACCTAGTCCGTGGTCCAGGGGGTAACGTCTCTGACTGCGAAGAGACAATGGGTAGGTACGTGGGCTCGAACTCCGTCGGCGACCATCGTGACATTTTCCAGGGGTTTCCTCAGTTTCAGACAAATGCCGGCATAGTAACTTAAGAATGGCCCTGGCCGATACCTTCCTTATCATTGCCCTTACCCTATCCTGACCTGAGCCAAAGTTGCCTGAACGCCACAGAATAACTCAAATTCCAGTGACTGGATTTACTGGGCCACGGGAGTTGACGAGATGCTAGTTTTCAAATTCCCAAAAACCGTGAGGAAGGGAATTAATGTGTACATTTTATTTCTGATAATATAATTTGTGCGTACCCGTGTTTCTTGCTCTTTCTTCTTGCGCTACTTTTCTTGTTTACATATTCTGTCATCCGATAGATTATACGCTCCCACCACCACCGGGGTTTCGAAAAACTCGAAAAAAAAGCGTTAAACCGGACTTTTATTACTTTTACCCCTCGCACCTCTATTATTTAAGGATTGATTAGCAGAAACTTTTTTAATATTATCATGCTGATGTTACTTTTAATCTTGTAGTAGATTTAGTAGTTTTTAATTTCCCCTCGGGTTTGTTTTTACTACTCAAATTAAACAAGTTAGCTCTGTGATTCAATTAATAATCGCGATGACTCCGGTCCCTTGATAGCATCTGAAACACAAAATATGTGGCATTTTCTCATAGGTTGGCAACAATGAAAACTCGGGTTCTTAGGGCCACAGTGTTGTTACATTGTCCCCAATAATGTTAATTCCAAGTTGGTGTGGTTATGTCGAAGTGTATAGAAGGAATTTTTTAAAAAATGAAAAAAGTGGCAACACTGATATCTGGAGAACAACGTCGAACCCGGAATACCTTTGCGACCTTGCCCAGTGCCAAAGGAAGACAATTCTTAGTTTGGGGTACATCGATGGACGCGTGTGGAATTGTATAGCTTTGCCACCCCCGTTACACACCTGAATCTTTTTCCTTTTTTCTCCCCCTACTGTGTTTGAAAAGGGGGCGGAGGCGTCAAATCCAAAACTTCACGGAGGACCATTAATATTTGAGGTTGAAAACTCCCGGGGACTCTCATACTAAAACTGTTTTCAGTTTCTCCATATCATTTATACTTTTAGAGTCATTACAATTTATTTTTTGATTGCGAGGGGTTCTTGCACTAAACCCA
>JAGDQP010012269.1:0-15715 GCA_022664845.1 Lepisma saccharinum
TTTTTTTTTTTTTTGTAGCATTATTTGAAAAATGTATACAAGAAAATTTCGATTTGTTTCCGAAATGACCTAATTTAACTATCAGTGGCGAGCATGGAGGGCACACGCCCCCTCGAAGGGTAATGCTTTGCTATATAGCATTATTTCAACAATTTTAATAACAAAAGTTTTCGTTTTTTTTTCGAACCAAACTAATTTATCTACGAATATTAATTTTTAGGGTGTCAAATTTCATGATAAAAATAAGCAATATGAGATCATATATGATAAATTTATAGTAAGCATTCACGTAACGGAAAAATTCACCTGGTCTATTCCACCTACGTCCCCTGCTCATGGAAATCCTTTCACTGCCACTGTTCTGTTTCTGTAATAACGGTTGATAAAAATATTACTCTAATTTACATTACATGAATGTAGAATTTATACTAGAATATGTCTCGCTAAAAGCACTAAATTAGTACTTATTTCCAATTGAATTACTACACATTATTTGTTTATTTGAAGAAACTCAGAACATTCTTTGAAAGAAACACTTCCTAATGGCAATATTGTCTTCCTTGATTCTGTGTCTAGATGTATTTGTGTACTTGTTACACATGAAGACCAACAAATGAAAAGAACAGAATGACAATTATATAACTGAGGGAAATTTAACCACCATCTTGACAAACTTGTTGCATAATAGCACAGGAACTCTTCTGCCATCTACTGGATATCTGAATAAACAAGAACAAAATAAAGTACGTGTTGACGGAAAATACGAAAGTTTATGTTAAGGAATTCACGGGTATGCAATAAAAACTATTTTCTTACCCTTCCATTTGGTGGGGAGATAAGGTTTTAATGCGTTGTGTCCGGTAAGGACATAGTTTAAATGTCACCAAGTTTCAAATCATAACTCAGAAAATTTACAGAAATTATTAACAAAAAAACACGCTGTGGGCCGGTTTTCTGCCACCTCACCTCCGTTTGGTATGCGACTGTTAAGATATCAGAATTGCCTTATCCATCATAAGTACGTTCATTTAATGTGTACACATAATTCCGTAGCATTTCTTGATATGATTAATTACCGTAAATAATTACTTTGAGAGTACAAGACGAAATACCCCATTGTGCACTAGAACAACTCATTCATAATCTTAAGTTTCACAAATCTAGCAAAAACTAAATTCGTTCCACCAGTAGGCCTACTTTGTGTTCTTCCTAAAGACCAGACTTTCGTTCAGAAAATTTGCTCCCCCCCCCGGGGGGGGGGGTCATTTCAGAGAACCGGGAGGGTGTTATTTGTACAATTAGCATTGTAATAGTAGGATAATTAATAGTAAACTACAATTTTACCGCGGGGGCGATATATTCCCTCCGGGGGGTGCTGAAAGAATCACTGATAAAGACGAATTGCACTTTCAGTGCAATGAATATGTATTTTACCCACATTTTATGTCAGTAGGTTCTCAGTATTTTTAAACATGGTTCAAGAAAATTTGAAAATTCTGAGGCTAACCTTATATCTCTGAATATTATCTGTAAGTGATAAGGGAAACTAAAGTTCTGATTTGAAGCAACTTTGTTATATCATAAAGGTTTCTCCAAACGATACAAAAACTGATTGAAAATCTTCCTCTCCTAAACCTGAACTCGCTGCTAAAACATGAGCCTTGCAATAAAAAAGATAACAAATGAATAAAAACAGAGGGCTGTAATGGTTTGAATTACGTATTTCCGGTCCAGTAATTACTAAATAGAACCACCTACTGTGAATACAATTAGGTTATTAAATTGTAATATATATATATTTAATTAAATTAGTTAATATTCCATTTAAGATAATCAAATTATATTTAATGTAATTATACTAGCTTAATTGGGATAATTGAAAATAGGTTTTATATAATTATGAAACGAATAGCTATTTACGTTTCAGTAAAAAAGTTTTTTTTAAATTTCCGGTTCTTTTGTTATGACATGTAGTTTAATTAAGTTAAAATTTAGTTTAACAATGAAATCAAACCTTGAAAACTAAACGAACAACAACAAAGGCTAACACAGTGAAATGGTAGGTTTATCAACAAGTTTTTTTTCTGTATTCTACCAAATACCAGTAATTGCTTGGTTTCATTGATGACTGATATATTTTTATTTAAGGATTGGAGTATATGGTTAGTTTACATCTACAGCGTTCGTTCTCCTCACCAATTTAATTTATAGAGAAAAGCTAAGAAACCTATAATATTTCTCGACATTTTCTGTCAACTATGTTGAGTTTTTACTCCAAGTAAGTATATTATCTATACTATACATTAAAATACTTTCTTTATATGACTAGGAGCTAAGGTTCATAGAATATACAATTTTTGGAAAATCGTTTAACGGCTAGTGCTCATTTTCGGCCAAATTTTATTAATATTACGTACACAAAATTTCAGATCAATCGGACGTGGTCTTCAGATGCCACTGGGCGCCTTAATTTTTAAAAATATAAGAAATATTGAAATTTTTTAGATTTTTTAAAAAATAATACCCATACTGTTACATTGGTGATATATCACTAGTAAAAATGTCAAATTTAAGAAGAAAAAAAATATTAAAAAGATTGGTGAAGTGGTTTACGTATGGTGGAATTTTGAAAATCGTGAAATAATGGCTGACAATAGGCAAAATGCCTTACCGCTTAGTGTCTGAGTACATCGGTTGCACGTGTTATCAAGATCAGTACAATTACTTTAGTGTTAAAGTTTCTCATTTGATGTAGCAGATACAACATCCCGTTTCACGGCTTTACATCCCGGTGAATTTGGAGTCAAAAGTAGTTTGGAGAATTCATTGTGATGTTCTTCCAATCACTCCGAAATGATCTGAGTTCCATGACACAATGCCTTATTCTATAGGAATATGGATGGTGGATCTTGAATAGGATGTTTAGATGTTTCTTCTGTAAATACTTTGGATTTTGTGAGTTTCATTTTCACTTGGATCTTGAATTGGAGTACACCTGATTTGATTGATCAGCACAGCATATACTGGATATCTAAGATGACCTTTGTGTTCAATTGTTTTGTTAAACATGCCTTTAGATCTTGTTCTTGTGACAATTTCACTGTCAACGAAACCATAATTCTCACCCTTCCCCAATTTGGACTTTCGGTTACATTATCTTCCTTAGGAAGGGAAACCTATCTGTTCAGCTATGCCAGATTGCAGTGAAGC
Source organism: Lepisma saccharinum (assembly GCA_022664845.1). Classification (NCBI taxonomy): domain Eukaryota; kingdom Metazoa; phylum Arthropoda; class Insecta; order Zygentoma; family Lepismatidae; genus Lepisma; species Lepisma saccharinum. The sequence goes on from JAGDQP010012269.1 coordinate 3,211, forward strand.
GTAGACAACTGCGAGGAGGGGGGATTTGGAGTCGATGTGGCTCAGGCGGTAGACCGTCTGATTACGAATTGGGCGTCCCGGGTTCAAATCCCGGCCAGGACGCTGGAGACTTTTCTCGCAGTGTTCCCATGCCTGGCGCTCTGAGGTGCACTCAACCTCCTATCAGATTTGAGTACTAGAGTATTCTTTGTATTCTTGAGAACCTTGAGACGGTAAAGGCAGCCGAGCGTGGGACTTGACCACCCCACTTCACTTCGTGCAGTAAGTCGAGAATATGTTCAACACTACCTCCACATTCCCCATGAGCCGTTCTCGGCGCGTGCGCATTGCACAGAGAATAACTTGAAGTGTTATCATGCTAACTTTACCAAATTTAATGATAATATCATTTGGTTATATTTTTATCTGAACAACCCTGAATTAGGCCTCTCTTTATCGTATCAGCATCACTTCAAAAGCCAGTTTAGCAAGAAGTTTTAACGTAGGGTGGGCGTAAAGCTTCAACTAATTACACCTACAGTAAAATAATATATGAACAACCAACAGCAGTAATATTCCCTAGTTTTCTTTTTTTTCGGCGAGGTAGGGTTGTAAATATTTCAAACACAAAGAAATATAGACCTGCAAAGCCTCTGAAAAATTGACTAGAGACATTAATTATTTCGACGGTATATCAGGCGAGATCGTTATGTTGGCATCGTTGCTCTGCTTTTGATAGGAGAGAGACAAATACATACTCAATCAGTGTGTATTTAACAAATTTAGCCAACAGTAAATAAGGCAATATATTACACTCTAAACTTGTTTCTCGTAATACCTGCGCTTCATCATTCCATGAACTTATACCTTATTACAAAGGATTATCGTTGTAACAGTCGTTATTTCTAGGATTTAACATCACTGTCAGTTTCTACAGCATCAAGTAACAAAAGCAAATACATATACATTACATGCTCATACATGAATGCACAAAAAAGATATAAAGAAACAAAATTCAAAGTAGATTTCTTCCTTTCGTCCATTTACAATAATAATAATAATTATTCAAAACGTGAAAATTAAGAAAGAGTTATTTTTGCATTTCTGTATTTAGAATGAAACAACAATTAGTTATTACTATTTAGTGAATAGTAATTAACATAATTGAAGAATAATTAATTAGTATTTACAGTAAAATATGAGAATAGACTATGTGCTTCTTTAGTTACAAGGGAACCAATAAAATTTTGTAAAGTTTTCACGTGGTCAAACTGCATGCGCTCTCCACACTGTCGGAGAACCTTTGTTGCTCTATTTGCTTCTGAAGACCGAGCCTTCTTTTGTTTAATTGCTAATAATTTGATTTTTCAAATGTAAATTATAACGAACCAGTTATTTTAAGTGTTGTATACATTCATAGCATGAAATCTAAGCCACCATTGGAAATTAGCTGTCAAAATAAGTTTACCAGAAAAGCTTTTAACTGAATAGTCAGTCCTCTTGTAATATTTTCGTTGTTTATTATTTTACTTGTCTGAATGTAAATTTTTACGAACTAGTTATTTTAAGCGTTGTTTGCATTCGCAGCATTTACTCTGAGAGGCCATATTGGACAAAAGTTTTCTGACCATTACTTCGGAATGAATATTCCTATTGTAATTTTCTTTTTTTCAAAAATGTTTCATCATTCTCTAAATGTAAATTATAATGAGTTGTTATTTTAAGAGCTCCACTCCATTAGCAGCTCCACTCTGAAGGGACATATTAAAAAAATGACAACTCATTTTTGTCAAAAAAGGTCGCAGATCTTTATTGTTAGTTTGTCATGGGGCTCTAACTCTGCAATCCAAATAGACTTCGTACTTTAGGTAATGAAAAAAAACACACACGGATGAAAGAAAGTAATAAAACTCTGTTAAAATAAGTAAGCAGGTAATTTTAAATATTAATTCTGGAAGAAATATAAAAACATTTCTGTAAAAATATCTTGGATTTTTTGGTTCAACTAATGACGTTAGCAAAACTATAACGTTTACTTTTTCTGCGGTGAATTAAATAAAAAAAACAATTTAGAATATCACATCAAGACAATACACTCAAACTTTAAAGACAAAACAAAAATATTCCATTTTCCAATATGGCGTCTCAGTGCATATTTCCAATGCCTAGAACTCTTAAAATAACTAGTTAATTGTACTTTACATTTTAAGGATTAAGTTATTAACATTAAAAAAAAAAAAAGATAAATTACAATAGGAAAATCCACTCAAGTGTTATCACCAGAAAATTGATAAAACTGATAGTTTTGATCTTCGTTGTTCTATATGTCATCTTAGATTGCAAAGTGTTAATCTCAACAAGAAGTTCATTGTAATTTACATTTGGAGAATGGTAAAACACTTTTAAAACGGAAAATTAGAATGGGACTATTCATCCAAACGTAAATGCCAGAAAACTGATTTGGGCTACTATTTTTCAATATAGCGGCTCACAGTGATTGCTACTAATGACTACAACACTTAAAACAACTAATTTGTTAAGAATTACATTTGGAGAATTATGAGCTACTTAAGAAAAGAGAAAAAAAAAGATTACAATACAAAGATTCACTTGAAGGTTATACTCCAGAAACTTATTTTGGCGGCCATGTGTCCAATATGACGGCTCTGAGTCTATGCTTAATGCACACAACGCCTAAACTAACTAGTTCATTATAATTTACAGTTGTGGAATCACGAACGACTTAAGAAAAACAAGATTACAATAGGACTATTTACTCAGATTGCATAGGCAGAAAACTGATTTGGATATATCAGCTTAGATTGCTTATGTCAATATGTCAGCTAATGCCTACAAGAAGTTCATATTAGTTTATCTTTGGAGAATGATGAAACATTTTTTCAAAAGGAAAATTAGAATAAGACTATCCATTCAGAAGTTAATGCCAAATACTGATTTAGCGTCCATTTTTCAATATGGCGGCTCAGAATGCACGGTGCGAATGCCTACAACGTTTAAAATAACTAGTTTATGATTTACATTTGTGCCAAGTTTCATGCTTTAACCTATAAAATGCACACTAAGAGGTGTAAGTGCCAATCGTCATTAATCAAATAGTTGTAAATTTTATCTTTTGTAAGCACAAACGTTTCTGATCAGGTAATCAGACAATATTACAGAAGTTACTGCACAACCGCCAAAGTTTGTACAGTTCAATTCGTTCAATTACTGTAGCTGTTCAATTCTGAACTCAATTTACTCGAAATCAAGTTTACTGCACTTTTATTCCTTGGATTCCACTCCAGGGCCGATATTATACAGTATGCACGGATCATAACGAAATCTTACATCATTTGTTCGGGAAGAGAATTGTATACAGCTCAGTTGTACTTTACTGGCAAGGTATCTTGAATTTATTAGGTATGCCATTCATGGATATGAAACTGATGGCGCCATCTATGTGGAACTGTACCATGACGTCACTGCACGGACCCTCACATTGAGTCGTCTACTATAATCCGCTAGCGACCGTGTTTTTATCATAGCCTAATTAATGATTGCAGTGTTATTAAAGTAGTTGTGAATGGAATAAATAATAACTGTATTATTTTCTTTGTAATCCTCGTTATTTTTTAACAATGAGTAAGCACGACAACTTTGCCGTTTAAACGTGTAAATACACAGGCAGAAAAAACTCACAGGTAATATTTTATTATTTGTTTTGACAAAGAAGCACACAGAGAATGGTCTGTACTGTAAGGTGAAAATGAATAGATATATTTCAAGTAAACAATGCAAAGGTTTTCACCATCCATTTCCTTCCTCATGACTACAAAAGGTAATTAAAATGAACTTTTAGGATTGCAATAAAAAATAAGAAGTTAAAACCTGACGGACATTCTATTCAAGAAATGCTTAACTGGCATGGAGAAAAATGTCATACTTGAAACGGGTTTATGAGGCGTGGTAGTACTAACATATAATAAAATTTAGTTCTTATTTTTGTAGCAATGTTCGAAAAATTGAAATCTTGGAAAAGAAAACTTCGGTTTTTTTTTACAAAAAAAAAAAAAAACAAGCCTTATTTTTGCGTCGCTTCTCGAACCTGAGCTTATCCCTATTGTTTTGCTGCTCTTGATTCTAAAATCCATTATATAAGAGTTTTACAGTGCCTAAAATTGATAGTTAATTACTACATATTTTGGCACATACCTTCTGAGTTTTTTATTTCTGTCGAAATAGGGGTGGCCAAGGTTGCGGCCAGGGTCTATATTTAAGGTACCTTAGTAGCATTTGACTTCCGGGGCACAGGAAAACTCTGCAAAACCTGTCAGATGGGCGGTGTGTGCGTGACTCGAACCTAATGCTTATCGAAAGTCATCGATCTTTACCACCCGGCCAGTGGAGTTGGGTAAAGCAGGCATACTGTATGTTTAATCCTCAAAATTAAAAATAGTAAATTATTTCATTGTTTTCCAGTTGGAATAATAATAATAATAATTATTATTATTATCTTTCATCCTCTAATAATCAAGAGAAAATTCTTGAAAGTATGGGCCCGCTAAGTGTATGTCTCTTTCTTTCTTTTTTTCTCTCTCTCTGTTTATTACTTGTGGGTTCATCTTCTATAAGTTTTCATTAAACCTGATTTACACCTACCGGCCATATAGGTAGGTAAAGCTATGCTCAAAAGTTTGAGAAGCCACCCCGAGCACCATCCAGAACAAAGAAGACCAGCTAGTGTCTTAACCAAGGTACTATACAGGCATTCCCCTGGTGATACTGAGGAAATGCCTGGAAACCCTTAGTCAGCATGGCTAACACCAAAACTGTAACCTGCTAACCCTTCTAGCGATGTTTCCAAGTTTGAGAACGGCAATGACAAGATTTACAGGTTCGAGTTCTGCTGCTGGCAATGTTGACCGAGGTTTTCCAGATTTGCCATCAGTATCAATAGCCGGATGCCTATATGGTAACATAGACAAAGGCCCTGGCCTCCACTTGCAATGTATTATTGTTATTTCGTAGCCCAAATTACTGTTTCAATCTTTGAATTTACACTATGTTTGTAAGCGAATTTTACGTAAGCAGTGTTCTGATGCCCCTTCCCACTATCAGATGAAATAGGGAAAGCTTAAATTAAATCCTCTCCTTGAATATTTGCGTAATGCTTGAACGATCCTTATGTTTAGGTGTGAGTGTGAGTTAGAGAGGGCGCTGACTGTAATAATTGCTCGTGCACTTAATAGATTACGAATAATTGCCAAAAGGATCAAAAAGTATATTTATTTTTAAGGAAAATAATATTATCAGGATTATACTGTGTCTCTTTTGTAATGAAAATAGTTCTAATTTTGATATTACAGTTCTAAATTCAAGTTCGTTCGAGTGTTAGTTTTCTTTTTACATATCGGTAACGTTAAGATCTATATTTTTCTTTTTACAATTTAAAAAGTTTCTAGTGTATTTTTATATCGTTTAGTTGTTTATTTTCATCATTCAATCATAAAAGATATAACAAAATTATATAGAACATATTTGCTACAAAATATTAGGTACAATATCACTTTTTATATCCTCTATTCTCTATGCTTACCCTTATGTATACTAGCTCACGGTCCGTATGGTGACGTCACACACCTTGTAATCAATAGCTACTGTTTTCGATAAATCTCGCTCTTTGGCCCCCTCTGCTTTACTGGCAACTTAATTGGATATTGTCCTACTCTCAATTATTTTAATACCATTGGCGATTTATCTGTCCCATTGCCAGTAAACTTACAAATGTACAACCACACTCAAAACTCTCTTTCTTGTCCTCATCTCTTAAATATTTTCAATATAATCATTGAACCACATGCTTTAATCAATCGTAGAGTCTCGTTTGGCAACTGGATTGGTTGCTGGGAGGAAAAAGGTATCTCTCTCTCTGGAATGTCCATTGGACATGCTAAGAAAAGCTCTCTCTTGTTTTCTTGCATTCTTCAAGTTCTCACTCATAGAAAGTGACAACCTCCAGAATGGAAATTTGGGTGGACACTCTGCATGTGTTATATTATATTCAGATTAATTATTTACGCACAGACATTTTCCTCTTACATTGGTGTAGACTGAAAGGAAAGAATAATAATGAAAGAGACATAGACAAGGCAGAATGCGAATTACAAAAGAAGAACATTGAAAGATGTTGTCATTAACACTATTGAATGCTAAAAACTTGAGAGAAAGTCTTAGAAAACCACAAAGAGAGCAGAAAGAACGGAGACTATTAAATACGTGGATTATTAAGCAGAATAAGAGCTGAAGTTTATGATGGAGGATACTGAAAAGAAACAATTCGGCATGAAACAGGATAGACCACAGCGATGGGAGTTAATAGGAACATAAGGACAGATTGTAAAGTAAGTGAAATCATTTAATTATGTGGGTATTTTGATGACTTGAATAGAACCTGTATGGAGAAAATAAGAAATAGAATATTTGAGGATAACAGAGTTTGTGAAAAAGGAGGATTGCTGATGTTGAAAACAGAAAGTAATTGAACTCAGAAGAGTGATAAATGCTTTAAATGAAGTGCAGTGTCCAGCAAAATACGGATAATCAAAACGAACGATACTTGGAAGGGTTTGAAATATTCTTGTGGAGAAACTAGTGTAGGTAAAATGGACTGCTAGAGTGAACAATTAAGAAATATTCACATGAATAGGACAGGTAAGGATGTTTAGTAGGAGGAAGGGGAAATAATTTTTAAGATCTATGTCGCTTAGAAATGGTCTGCAGAGAAGGGAAGAATCATAGAAAGAAAGAGATGAAGGAGTAGAAGTAACCTTGGATTACTTGATGACATTAAACACGGGGAAATCCATAGAAACATGGAGGAAAATATACATGATCGAGCAAAATGGCGATTAACTAAGTGAAACTTGTCGTACGACATATTTGCTTAAGCAGAATCTGCTTCACAAGAACTCCATTATTTCTGAAACAGTGTAAAGTTGAAAAACGTTAACACTATATTGAAATACGCCTCCGGGTGATTTTGTTTGGAACCTTGTACGTCTGAAATCTGCATTTATTGTGATATATTATGCAGCTAACATTAAGCGTTAAAAAATTATTATGTTAAGAACAGTTACAAACAAACTATGTGAACTGTATATACACGTATGTATCGCTCTTGTTTTTAGAGAATTAGATACAGAGATGGCAATATGTGATGACCGTGCTGAACCAAAAAAGAGACCAAAACCCAGTTATACAGTTTGAAAAGAGACGAGACTGTGCGAAAGCCATGAATGATTCACCTGCAGTCCACTAAGCTATCACACTAATGTAACTTTCAATGTACCCAAGCTGTCAAGGGAGAAATCCTTACTTCTCCCCCTTTCAACTCGGTGCATCTAAAATTTGCAGGTTACATACATGATTTTAGAGGACTCACTCAGTGTGGCTGCATTATATGAATTTTTAAGTGAATTTGTATCCCCCTCATTCGTATTTTTTCCTCATTTCCAGCGATGGCATGAAGGAAGCCGTCACATTGCTACCAGGCGTTGAGGTGACTTCAATCCTTGGGGGAAAATTCAACGAAAAAGAAAAAACCTAAACTATATGACAGTGGTTTTTTTATGTGAGGGGATGAAAAAGCATTAAAGCAGAAATGTGACAATTATCATTTTCACCGAGTTCAAAAATTTTAATACTGTAAACGAACTGGGGACTGCACATAATTGTATGTCGACTGCAATTTGCATTTTATGTTTTAAGTGCGCTGTGTCAAATTTTAAAGTTAGCTGGAGATATGATATGCTTTTCTCTTCTTCGAAAAACAAGAAAAATAATGAAAAAAAAGGGGGTAGAGAAAAGAAAGATTTAATAAAGTAGAAATATAGAAAAGTCCCTCTGGTCGCTCTCTCACCGATGTTACTTGTATGCGTGACTTTTGTCTGAGACGGCGCCATTGAAACGTATTCCTCTCTTGTATGAAATTTACATGCATTTGGCTTTTATTTCCCCGCAAAGGCGATGTGAATATGGGAATTGTCTTTGTGCACAATATTGTCAGTGCCGACGGAAATGTGTGTTTGTCGCGCTACACCGTCATCAAACAACAACTGCTCTAAATGGAAACCTATTCAGTAAAACTTTACTTAGTTCGGTTTATGTGTTTACGGCGCATCCTGAAACGAAATACAATTGATACAACTGTAGAAACACACGGCGTAAATGGACATCTTCAACAAAGAACTCTGAATCTGGTGGTATTTCCGGTTACAGAGGGATCTCTCTTTCAACGTTCAATTTAGAAGTGCTTTAGTAACTGCTAAGGGTGCAGGAAGGCGTGGATCACTGGCAGATTAACAGGGGAGAAGAGAGGACTAAAGTAAGCCTATTTTGGGAACTGAAATACAATCAAATAGGCAATAGCCAAATAATAATAATGTGTGCATTATGATGATTTTTGGAATTCCACAACCACAAGATATTGGAGTTAGTCCGCCATTGGTATGGATCCTGGCTGTTGTTTAGTATTCTGTAGTTCAGTTTGGATGACAGAGTTGATACTTACTTACTTACTCTGTGGCTTACGGAACTCGCAAGTTCATCGCCGCAGTAAGAAACGTTCTCAGTAGGATTCTATCCTGAACAAGATCAAGCCAGTTTTCATCACAGACACCTACTTCTCGAAGATCCCTTCTAATATTGTCCTCCCAACATCGTTTTGGTCTTCCCAACGGTCTCTTTCCCTCTGGCTTACCAACTAAGATGGAATATAATCTTCGTTTTCCCCCATCCGAGCCCATCTTAGTCGTCGCGATTTCATTATTCTAAGAACATCGGGTAAGTTGTAAAATCCGTGATGGCAAAGTTAATACTTTCACTAATATTCTTTTTTAACTCCTGCTGGAAGAGCTCCATTATAATTAACTAATTATTTAGTGTAAAAAAAAACGAAACCCCTTCACGGTCTATTTATGGTAGATATGTTTACAACACTGGCTGTTGGTGTGATTGAGTGTTGTTGAACCGGACAATCGTGTTTATAGGGTATCGATATGCATTCATGTCAAATGCGTGTTTATGTATGTTAAATGGTATAGAACCCTATGCACAAATTTAATTTGAAAATAAGGTGGTGACTAGGGTACTGGATGTTCTTGACTCCCCCAAACCACCCCACATACACAGTCGTTTTTCTAGGGTTTCGAGGAATCAGGAAACAATTGGTGCACATACATTGAATAGTATAAAACGTCTTTGCAAAAACTGAATTTTGAAATAAGATGGCAATAATGACATCTGTATTTCTTTTTTTTCTTAGGGGGGGGGGGGTTCCAACGCATGTGTTTGTAAGGTATCGACAAGTACTCGTGGAAAGTTTGTTGGGGATACGTTGATCAGTTGAATAACCTTTGCAGAGCAAACAATCAGTAACTTTTATACATAGCGTGACCTAGTTAGACGCAATGAGTTCCTCTTATTCTCACCAAAAAAAAACATGATGTTATTTTAAACCGTAGTGTCAACTACCGTAAGCTTTTGCACAAGAATGTAACAATTGCCGACTGAAAAGGTCACAGAGAAAGATACAATACAAAATTTATCTTGCAGCACGTTTTTCCAAGAGTGACCTCTCACCTTCTCCTTTTCAAGATAAGGTGAAAAGCACGGAGCTACCCTACCCTAGGATTTTTGTTGGTGATAGAAACACGCATCTATAAAACCCTAAAAATCTTCAGTCAATATCACCGACTGCAGGATCAATGAATTTTCTCAAATACTTGACCATAATAGACAATTATTTTACCTAGTTTGAAATGGAGGAAATTAAATATACATATAAATGTAATAATATTTATTCGACCTATAGAGTCTATGACTCAAAAGGTTTCTTATCAAAGTGAGCTGATGGCGATGTGCCGTTGCATTCCATCAATGATGGTACTTAATTTGCGTACACATATTGCAAATAATCACTATAAATCGACAAGGTCCTATACGATTGTATGCGAGGTACATTAGGTCGTAATTTTCTTTGCTATTCCAGAGTTAAGAGTTGATTCTCTGGGTTTAGAAGAAGACATTTGAGCGTGGAAGATGGGAAACAAAATGAAGTGACAATTTCTAAACAGAACGTATGCCATTTCTTCCAAGATGCTGGACAGTGAAAGAGTATCTATCCCCTTAAAAGATGCAAGAATCTCTGGCAATATGCAGAGAAAGAGTAAGTATATAATTCAAGACATTCTCAGTCGAACGGATTCACAAATATCTTGATGCTAATCCGAAACGTTATCTAGTAGCTACTCACAGTACCTTTTGGACAAAATTCAATAATAGTCAGTGTTTTAACACAGTCTTAAGCTTTGCACGACTACTATCGTAAAAAGCCCTTAACGGAAGTATGCCCAATTATACTAGTTCTTGAAGAGTGATTTTTTGAGTCTCAAGAACGATAAATAACTGCTGACGAGTGGTTTTCAACGCAGTTCCAAGAATTTTAGAATAATGAAGGTATAAGCACTTAATGGAACTTCGGTGACAAATACATGGAAGAAACGTTTATAAAAAAACCGCGTAGCGTTATCGTTCTTTACAAAGCCAAAGAGTTGATCATCACTCTTTTGGGAACAACTTAATAGAACGTAGGGAAACAAACTATTAACATTTCTTTCACAGCTGTTACTTTGTCGCTCAACAGAAAATATTTTTTATATACCGTTAATACACATTTGCAATTTTATTGTTTTACACATTTGATAATTTTACTCAAAATTCGTCTCATTATATGCTGAAAATTCCGAGCTAATCACGCTCTGTAGTTCCTATATGCACATCATAAAACGAAATAATATCTAGTGATAATTTATATTTATAATTAGCGAACGTCAGTACTATTTGCTTTCCAGAAACGTATCAGTAGGCAACATAAGCTACTGTGAGAAATTACAACGAACTCAGGTTTAATTGTTTCTAACTTGCGGAACAATACAGCTTGTCCTAACGACGTTGGTTATTAATTAATATTCACTTGAGCTTGTCGGAAGCGTCGACAAAACGGTTTCCAAGCTGCTTGTTTATTTAAACGAACTGAAATCGCTTTGATATTATCTTCACAGTTAACGAAGCCTCAAGCCTTTGTCCCATACACAGACGTACAGAATTCATTAACTGGAAATATGATTAACTGTCTACGCTGGGAATAGAACTAATAACTTTGAACACCGAAACTTTGTTTGCTTTTTCATCCTACTTGATAGTCCTTCCTTCAATTCTCTTTAAAGAAGTACTCGGGTTTTCAATCACTGCCAAACGCAAATAGCTTGCAGACTAATAGTTCGTTATTAAACTGTTTGCGTAGAGATATTCCAAAGTGTCTGAAAGATAAAAGAAAATTCGAGTTCGTCCTTCATATACTGTATAATACGTGACACAAAAAGTAATAAGTGTAGACAGTAATACGTGTTTTAAAAATATTATTATTTTGTGTCTAATATTTATTGCATCTTCTATAAAAGAATAACTCGAACTTTCCTTTATCTCTCAACATCACTCCCCCCCTATGCTTGCCCCTTATTTACGCGGCGTAAAGCGATTCTCCTGAGTTATCGGTCTAATTGTTGTGTACCAAGGTTGACTGAAAATCAAGCACTGTCGGTCAATAAGTAGAAAACCCTTCTATTTAAAATGCATACTAGGGACATACCTATAACACTTGTTTCACGTAATTTTATGTAAGTTTATTTTTCAACTCAAAAAGGGATATTTAAGAAATACTAACATTCATAGAATTTGTACCTTGATACACAAAATCCATCATACTACTAATTAAATTACTAAGTAATTTCAAATAAGACAGTTCGTTTCAGAATTGAAGAAAAATTGAAAGGAGAATATTACGAAAAACGACTAAATTTAAAAACGAAAAATAAAAGTAAAAAAAAAGAGCTATTGAAAGAAAAAGACTGAAAAAGCTATTTTGTCTCCTACAGGGTTTCATTTCTAACAAAAATGGATCGCAGTCACTAATCTCTCGCCTTTATTCCCATGAACGTGAGGCCTTTACGCAAATTCTTACAACGAAAGCCCAGAACCAATATATATTGTCTATGTTGAAACTGTCCTTCTTTCTCGTAACCAGCGTTGCCAGAATCTAAAAGTTAATAATCTGTGTAACGTAGAGAGAAAGAATATTTCTTTATTCAAATGAACTTCTTCTTTTACGCCTGGTATAATCGTGATGTAACTCAAGTCTTGGATGTAACACGAAATATATCAATGAAAGTGCCCGGTGTAATGATTTAATTACAATCACGTTGGGGTTTAAAGAATCTCGATAGTGAATTTGCTAAGGAGCATTGTAAGTACCCTACTCGAAGGACCATGGTGTTCAAACCTTTTAATCAAAGACATTTGTCAATCAATAACAACTGATGATATTTTGGTGGTAAATTAAACAAGAGAGTCCAATCTATATCTATCTATCTATCTATCTATCTATCTATCTATCTATCTATCTATCTAT